>JAVVLW010002549.1:0-50000 GCA_034401795.1 Chaetoderma sp. LZ-2023a
CTTCCAGGGACTGGCTGATCCGAACGATCCCTGCTGGTGTGACACCTGAGGTGGTGTGTGGGACAAAGTACTTCCACACATCTGGATGGTCCTGCCGCAAGCCAGGGATGTGCATATTTTGCACAAGCGCTCCAGGGTCGGAGTCTGGATCGAACGAGAATGTCGCTGTCTTCCGACGGCCTACTCGTGGGGGGGGGGGGGGTTCAATAGGTGAATCACCATACATAACCCCTAGACCACTGTTGTCACCACCATGCCACCGATAGTCTGGGTGAGCGCTGAACTCTCTCTGTAGTATGCTGGCCGCTGAGACGCTATGACTGTTGAGCTGTGGGTCGAAGGCGTTTGTATCAGGGAGGCTTGCACCCAGCTCATGGAGGATTCGTCGCACCATGAAGTACACGTGGAATCTGAGACAGCTGGCGATGAGCACAGCTTCAGGAGTACCATAATAGGAGTGAAGCATGGTGGAACTTACTTCACATCCTCCCGTGGCACACCACATGGCAAAGTTCAGCTGCTGATTCCAGTATGAGAGGCTTGGAGCAGCCATCCAAGTATGAGCTTTCTTCGCATCATTGATGGTGATGGGGTGGTTGGTAAGCGGTCGTGGATTGATGGGGAAGCTGGTTCGGGACCGTTCATCCACTGTGATGGAGAACGGTGTTAGCTCTGGTATATCATCCAGTAGACCTTTCAGGCCAGTCAAGGGTGTACCAAGGAGGGGCGGTTGGCTCCAGATGACTGTCGTGAGGTTCAGTGGGAAGGCCATCTATGCTGGTGTTCTTAAAGCTACCATACAGGCAGCACTCTATTTGTAGTCGTCTTGACTCCAGAGACCACCGAGTCGCCCTTGCTGTAACATCTCGTTTTTTAACTCCTCCGTATCAACCCACCCGCTGGAGCCGTTGAGGTATTGCTGTCGCACTTTAGGTGTCTCCGTGTGGTACAGGGATTGGACCTTCAATATATGGTGACAGACTCGTCGATAGTCCGTAGCATACTCTGTGCCAGTGCCACGTACTTAGCATGCTTCTCCAACCTCCTTGTGATCTGCTGCTGCTGCTGCACCCCCACGCCCATGGCCAAGACAGTGGCGGTTAGTGTCACGCCACCCAGTGGGATGGCGACGATGGCCCCACCCCTGTAGCGAGGGTGGCCACAGCTGCCACCCCAGCACTGGCTCCAATCACACACACAGCAGGGGTTGTACGTGCGAGGATGTTGTAGGCTGTCTTATATCGCCTGCGCGTTCTGCTGTACCTTTCTGCCTCGTGGCCGAGATTCTGTCTGATGGTATCTATCTGCTGGAGTTGCCAGCCGTGGATGGTACCACCTTCATCAGCCATCAGGGAGGGGTATATTTCTAGTTGCTTCCGCCACTTTGGTTTTGCCATAGTATACCTGGAGATTTAACCTGCATCACCTGCAGAATCTGCTCATGAGTCCTAGAAGGGTACATTTTGGAGAGCCTGGCGAACCGTGACAGCTTGCTGGTTTCGAGACAGACGTCTCTTAGACAGAGGTCATCCAACACTATGTCGGGTGCCAGTAGCTTCCTGAGACGTGACATCTGGAACTTCACCTTATGACCAAGATAGTAGGTCCGCCGCTGGATGGCTTTCTTGGTCTTACACTTCTGCGCCATCTCCTCTTCCCACTGTATGACATCTGACTCATCCTCGTCTGTGAAGACACCTGGCTCATCGTCGTATGTGAATACATTTGGCTCATCGTCCCGCTTACTCTCTGGCTCATCCTCGTCTGCGGTCTCCACTGCATCGTCCATGGTCTCCGCTACATCTGGCTCATCGTCGTATGTGAAGACATCGTCCCGCTCACTCTCCTCCAGGAGGGCCTGCCAGTATTGGGAACCTTCACTGTTCCTTCACCTCCTTGCAAGGCTCGCATTCTGTTGATACCAGTTCTCCAACTGTAGTCGCTCTCCTTCTTGTGGCAGTGCGAGCCTCTGTTCGTTTATCTGTGCAGGGGTCATGAAGAGGGCGAACCTCTTTCTTCATCATCTCGGCCAAGGTCAGATAATTCTGGTATGATATCATGTTGTCGTCAGGTCAATGAGTAATAAGTGTGTAAACTCTAAATGGGCGTTCAATATCCCATCTGTGCTGGCATATATGTTAATCGAGGAGCTGTCAAACAGGTGATTTACAGGTGTGAACAGGCTAGGACTGATAGCTTTCCATAGGTTGCTGTTGGCACCTGGGAGATTCTCTAGCACATCCCAGCCAACTTCTACCAGTGGGCTGCTGTGTGCACTGCCCAGAGGTTGATGTAGCAGATCGGCGTGCATGTATGTTGTGCCCTGCTGGGGCACCTCGACGAGGACCCATTCTACACGGTACTGAACCACCCGTCTCCCCTCTAGAGAGGGTGAGATTACGTTCTATCCACCGGAGAGCAGCAGTCGGACAATCGGCATGGTTATATGTCCTGTTTAAACCCCTCCTATAGCGTGCCATGGAACCCATATTTGCTCAATCGACTGGTCTTGCTGACCTGGCAGATGTGTAGGCAGTTGATGCTGCCAAGGTACAGTAAAGCGATGGCAAGGCATTCTCCCTCCACCCCATTGGTGGGGATGGGGTGGAGCTGCTCACAGACCTCAAGGATGTGACGAAGAAGCGCCTGGGTCGCAACATAGATGGCCAGAAGATCGTGTTTCTGTACGATTTCCCGAAGACGAAGTATATCCTTCAGCCGTTGATTGAGCTCTCGGATACAGAAGTGGCAGACATCAACACCCTAAATAACGACCTCAGCTTTCATCTGGTCAAACCCTATTCCAGCGGTGCCCCGCTGATGGCCCATGATGGCCTGCTGTTGACCCTGGCAAAAAAACCTGCGGTTCATATTTGAGAAGAAAGAAGTGTGGTACCGCGCTGGACCTGGGGGTGACTGGCAAACATGGTTGCCCCTATATAGGCCTCCCGCAGTCATTGACATAGAGGTTACTCCCCTCTCCACTGTTGTGAAAAAGGATGGGACAGATCGAAAGGTCTACAATTGGGGATCATCTTTCCTCACCTACATAGTTGAAGGTGTCTCCCTGACGAGGGTGGGTCACCGGATCGGGGTTACATGTGGGAAGCTCCTGCTGCATCATCCATTCGATGGACCAGAAGAAGCCGTTAACCTCCAGGAGGGCACCCTATGGGTAGATGGTGTGTCACATGTCTCCAAAGTCAAGGCTGCTGTTAAACTGCTTCAGCGAATCGGACCCACTAGCCCGCAAATGACTTATATAGTCCTAGAGCTACGTTTCTTAGCCGGCGGCAGAGTGAAGCAGCTGGCCCCTGCCCCTGAGGGGATGAAGATCACTATCGATCCTGATGGAACAGAGCTCGATCTGGCACAGATATTTCTCGAGGGGTTCACTCAGTTCAGTTTAACTCTTCATATATAGCCATGATTCTCATCATACAGCTCGTGGTGGCATCTACAGCAGTGGCACAGGGCGCTGAGACTGCCATGATATTTGATGCCAAGTGGGCCCACATCCGGGATGACCCCCAGTACAATCCTTGAGTCGACCCCTTGCGGAGAAACATTTACGACCACTTTCACCCACGTGAAGAGATCAAGTCTGTCTTCCACTTCTATGGGGTGGAGAGTGTAGGCCGTGGTTGTCTGCTGGAGACCCCTACTCAGCACCATATTCTCTGCGTAACATGTGAACATGCCCGAGTCTGCCATGGTTCACATGCTAATCACTTTAGCCTCCTCCCAGGTGAGCGTTGTCAAGGTAGATGGAAGCCCCTATGGGTGGTCCCATCATGCTGATGCGACTCTGGCAGAGACTACACAGAATAGAGAGAGAGAGAGAGAGAGAGAGGGAGAGAGAGAGAGAGAGACAACACACGTCTATTACATCACTACTCATCTCAGGCCGTCCGTGCGGCGATCCGCCATGCGTTATCATTTGCCATGGATGTCAAACTAGGAGGGGGTGGTGTAGCACGGATCGACCGGTCGAGTATGAGCCGTACCAGCTAAGCTGGGTACGTGCCATCCGTCCTGGATTCGTTCCATAAGCACGCCCCCCACCCCACCCCTGGGTAGAGCTATAAGCGTGTATAATAAGCCTATACGGGAGGAATTTCGTCGTAAAAACGACTAAGTTCGTTAAAACGCATAACGCGCATGCGCGCGCTAGTCGCTGTATTGACAGAGCATGTGTAGCGTGTCCAAGAGTGAGTGGCGCTTTTAGTGTGCCGAGTATGCAGAGCTTAATTCTTTAGAATTGTTTGTTTCCGTCGACTCTGCTATCAATCAAGACCAGACCTCGACGGGCTTCTAAAATCTACAAACCGTTTTAAAATCGGTTCAGAAATGGCTGAGTTATCCCCGTTTTCCCCCGTTAAATTATTCTCAAAACGTTTCTGTAACGTCGTAATCGCGTATATATGTAAACTTTGCTCGGTGCGCCACAAGAGCTATTTGATGCACCCCGCACCGTTAAGCTTAAATAAATACATCTTAATTACAACTGTATCAATAACCCTCTCTGTTAATGGGTTATCTTAACATTACAACTTACCGTTGCTATAACGGAAACTTTTACAACTACCGCATTATTGTGTAGAACTTACTAGCTATTCAGTAGACATTACTTATACTGTGTTTTACTGTCCTGAGTGTGTACCGCTTCCGTTCTGGACCAGCATACAGGAACCCTGTCATGCGGAACATCTGCATGCGGAGACATATCCAGCTTCCAGACAATGTGTCAACTCAGGTCACAAAGTATAGTGACGTCTCAATTTCAGTAACATAGTAGTCCGTTATATAGGTATGGCTACTGGGTATTCAAGTAACTATACATGATATATCTTTAATTACATCTGTAATTATTATATTATTACTGTAAAAAGGCACCGATGACTAATAGGTACCGTACCGGTCCGCGGACCGCATTTTATGGTTTCTTTATTATTACTGTTTATAGGTATCCTTATTTACTGTAAGGTGCTTTTGCTAACCGCACCGTATTAGGTCTATCAACCGGTATTATCACCATTCTAATCAAATAATATACTGTCACCGTTCTGTATTTGGTTGGTTAGGTATATGGCAAGTAGCCATCTGTTGATATGTTTTGTTTATTTATAGAGAACTTAGGACCGCAGTGCATTTAGGAAATACTAGACAGCAACATTTATATATGCATCAATTTTTCCCGCCACCATCATGTTTCACTAGGGTCGCTGACCGTGCTATAACTCTGTTTAGCCCGGCATTCTACTGACTAAACCTTAATATTCGGCTCGACAGGATAGGTTTAATGTGATTAGAAACAATTTCTTCGTTAGGAGACATATAGTATACGCCTCTTTTCCGGTCATTACGGTAATCTAGCCCCGTACTCCGGCAAGGTTGTGTTAAATTGGCCAACATACCTATAGGGCCTCATATCTATAAAGTTATTGTCTCTCTTCATGTTCCACTAAGCCTTATGGCTTCTTAATTGTTTGGATGTCCCTATCCGCACCGTGGACTGATCCGACCCTGATAAACTATTAGAGGTTTCCGAGCGGTGATGGCCAAGGTGCGGTGTTACATACACCTCCGCTGTATCTTCGGATACTTGTTAGTTAGTGTCATTGCCAATGTAGGAAGCACTGCGAAAACATTATTATTATTATTATTATTATTATTATTATTATTATTATTATTATTATTATTATTATTATTTCTCTTTATGCCTCTTAGGATATATCTCCCGCACCGCAGTGCATATTTGGGCAACTTGGATATAAACCTAATGTTATGTCAATAGCTCCATAGGATGTGGTGACGGACGAGATGCGCATCTCCACCGAATTCTGTACACATGTCTGGGAAAGATGTTGGAATCTGCCACGCCCTTGTGGGAAGAACATCTACGGTGGATATTCGTCTCTCTAATCCCCACCGTAACGACAGGCCAGTTGGAATAATCTGCTTGAGTGAAAAGGAAGCCATCGTCCTGTGATGTTTTATGTTGTTACAGAGCAAGGCATCCAGATCCTCACCAATCTCGGATGTCTTGCAATGTAACATGTACGCACACTGTTCTTGAGGGTTGATGCCCTGGGGTGTCTGAACTCACTAACAGCTGTATCCAAAGATAGGTAGGGTTCCCGCCATTTGCGGCCTAAAATAGTTTGTGTCTTTAAAACCTAAATGGTAGGTTAGGCATAGAAGAAGGCCCGCATAAATGAATGTGGCACCTACTAATTCAGTATCTTGGAACTACATAAGACGGTGACTGGGGAATCCTTCGGGAATCGCTCGTCCCGTCTTCGCGTAAAACAGCACGCACCACTTTAGTTATAGTTTCACTAGGATGGTCTTTTCTTTGCAGCACTTTTGGTTCAATACAGAGTGGCCCTTTTTGGCCATTTCTGTCCCTCCACTTCTGCGGTGGCAGCATTTTCCTGTGACGGAGGCCTGTGCGAGGCACTTACCGCTCACAAGGATCTAGTGACGGCGGCCCGTGCGAGGTTATTACTTCTCAGCCAAAGACACAGCATCAGAAGTAATGCCCACGCGAGGCACAAAGCCTCTCGCCACGACTAGGTGTTCCTTTTCCTTTTCAACATAGAGGTATACTAGCTTATATTAAGTTAATTAGTGATCTCTTATGCGGGAGCCTCATTTACAGGGGTACTTCTGCGGACCTGCGAGTCTGTGTGGTACCTCCAGTGACCCCATGTGTAAAGGTTCATCAGGCTGTCTATGTTGTGTATTATTTGAATACCATTGTATCACACACACTTGTACGGTTTGTTTAGATATGTGTAGTTACTTTTAATTACTTTCGGTCACCCATCAAATCTTGTCAGTCCATAGATCACGAAATTGCTATGGACGGGAATACCGGTGACACAAACTCATGGGCTGATACTGTGCAATTTAATGTTAGCAGCGATGGTCGCACAGCCCCACTGGAACGATTGAATTCCACCGGCCTTAGGAGCTGGTCTTTTTTTACCGCAGGACTGTATCATATGGAATCCGATACCTCAAGACCGGGATCTAACCAGCCATCTCGTTCATCATGCACATGCGGCGCAACGACTCGTCATCATGCACAGGAACCACCCGACACGATCCCGTGAGCTACAATTGTAATCCGGGGAGACAAGTTGAAGTCAACTAATAGAAACCCGGTACTGACATTCTTCCATAAGGCTAAAGCTAAATTTTATGAACACGATGTCATGGAACAAGAGAAACTTCAAGGGTTGAACAAAGCGTGGATATTTATGAGAAATATTCCAACCAAACTACCTAATACCTAAGTAGCCCAATTGTAAAATAGTCAATATGTTCCAGGATGGAGTGGATTTTATGCAGTAGTTACATTCCATGACTCTCAACTAGCCCGGAATCGCTTCTCATCTATGATCCCTGTCAAAGAGCCAGACACTGTATATACTTGTTTGAAAAGCCTGAACAAACCATTCCGTGAAAGCCTGAAACAGGAGAATCCAGTAATTATCTTTGATGAAGGGCTTTACTGTTATGCTAAGCGCATACAATGGGCTGTGTCACCAGAATTGGATAATGTAGTCCTTCGGTTGGGTGGTTCCCATCAAGCCAAAAACTGTGTTAGTTTGATTGATAAGCGTATGGAAGAATCAGGCTTAGATGATCTATGGATTGAGAGTGACATCTGTGGAAGTACAGTTTGTACAAGGATAATTAGTGAAACACACTATAATCGATCTATGAGAGCTCATAAATTGGTTCTCGAGGCATTTGAAAGATTAAAGTGGGCATCTTTCTTGGATTGACTGAAGCAGCAAGAGCTATTGGATAAAATGTTGATAAAGTGTATCAATGAAAAGAAAGACATTTTGGTCAAGGAATTCCAACAAGGGCACAAGTATGTATTTGAACAATGAGTGGAAATACGACAACAAGGTATGGAACTTCGTGCTCTACCTTCAGAGCTCGACCCACTATACAGCCAATATAAAGCAGATGGCACCAAATATTCAGCATTATTTCGGTTTTGGGATGAATACTAGGATATGATGTGGCTCGTCCTAGACTTCATTTCATGTGATAGAGATGCAAACTGGCCCTTGCACCTCGAAACCTTCATTTCGATATTGCCGTATGATAGAGCATTTGATCATTAATTTAATCATATACTTAATTATTTTAAGTGGGGAACTGTGTACGTCACTGAGATGAAGAGGCTTCCAGAGGTCGCTCCACTTGTTCATAGCGAGTTTACTGAGAATAGAGCACATGCAGTATCAAGGAATCCTCCTTTAACTCTGTTTCACCAGATATGGCATCGGAGCAAACACTGAATAGAGATTCTAAAACGAAAGGAGGGACCATTGGTGTGTCTGGCAGTGGTGCGCCCAGAGACAGATGGGCACTCACAGCTCATATGATATCTGCAGCAACGACAGCCTTCAAGGTCATGAGTGAAATTACCATGACTTCAAATTTTCATAATGACCTTGGGTCACATAAATTGGAAATCCTTTTGATTTCATCTCATACGACGGAGAGAAACTGCCTCTAATAAATATAGCCAGTTGATGTTACCAATTCACTACTTACTCCTAAAGAGCAAGGGCAAAGGTCCGTGAAAGCGTATGTGGAAACGAGAATTATAGATGGGGAAAAGGATTTCTGAAGCCTTGTGATGGAAATGAAGTAGCAAACTTTTGAAAGTCTGAACAAGCCAGTAAAACTGACAAAAGGAACGCAGACAGTAAAAACACTGAACATTGATGGGCAAGTATATAGTCGACTGTTGACAGTAGCAAAGACCCGTGAAATTGATCTAAACGTAGTGCAGTCATATGAGCTTGCACACGTTCCTATTTCACTAGCTAATATGGGTGGCTCTCTTCGAAAAGAACAAACAAAAGCGTGTTACTAAGAGAGTTAGATATGGATAAGTTGGCACAAAAACTACTTCCAATGAATAATTATAACCAAACAGCTTACATAGTTGACCTCTTGGCAGTAATTCAGATGGTAACAAAAAGCAAGGTGACAACATTCGCTGAATTGTCTGACAGACTTGGAGCAACAATTCTGGCCAAATTCCTTTTCGCTAATCATGTCCATGTTGTTCCAAATCGATATGATGTAGCTGCTTCCATCAAATCAGGTGAATGAGTAAGACGAACTGAACTGAGGGCAATAGAGATGCATATGCAAAGCAGAGAAACTAAGTTACCAGTCACTCTGAGAAGGTACCTAACAAGTGCCAAAAACAAATCAAATTTGTTAACATTTCTTTTTTCTGACTGGTGTGAGAAATTTTCTAGACAGCTCAAAGAAGGCCAAAAGCTAATTCTAGCATCGCAAGATGGATCAGCAGTACAGATCACAAACTAAATCAATGAGACTAATCTGCTGCCTCTCCAATCAGACCACGAAGAATCAGACAGCAGAATATGTGTTCATTGTGAATACTTAACACGTAATGTTCTTATGTCTGAGGCGTTCAAGAGAATCATCATCTTTTGCCCAGACAAGGATATACTAGTGTTATGCTGGCATCACCTTAAAGGGTCACAGATTCAAGAGCTCTGGTTCCACACGGGTACAGGGATAAATGTATGGTTTATACCTGCACGTGAATCTGTTAAAGGCAGAGGATCTGACGTATGAAAACTATTACCTGCGATGCACGTATTGACCGGGTGTGATTCCACAAGCAGCTTACATGGTATTGAAAAGAAGAAGGGTTTGCTTACATTATCAAAACATTAAGACCAACCAAAAGACCTAAGTAATCTTGGCAATGACTGTTCAATTATTGATGATGCCACAATTGGTGCCTCAGTGAAATTTATTGGTTTATTTTATGGAGAAGCTACGCCAAATTTGAACCTGCTAAGATATAAACTTGTCACCAAAAGGATTTGGATAGCAACTTCTAACCACAGAAGACAGTGCCCGTCTCCATATCAAGAGAGCCAATTATCAGTGTTTTATCTGGAAACATGCAAGGTACCAAAATCGCACACTTGCATCACCTATTGGAAATGGCTGGATTAATGATGAGATGAGCTGCCTTCTTCCTAAACTCATGAATGAGGGTCCAGCTCCAGAGTACATTGTTGAACTAATTGTTTGCCGATCCAAAAGGGATGCATGGCAAGGCGCAGCTGTCAACGCGCTGAGCTTCCCTGTACAGTAGCTTGATACTGTGACAATGAGTAAAGTAATGTTGCCCAAGAATACGATGAGGGCGGCTAGGGTTATACGATGCTTATTAAGCACTTAGTTCGGTGGATTTCATTATATATTTTACGAAATGCATTCCTTGTAATTAAGACTTACTATAATAAATATGTCCGGGACTAGTCACCTTATACTCAAAGCCCAAATAGGAAGATATCTGCCAAAAATGACAAAATGTACCACAATTGTTGCCAGACGACAGACCGAAAAAAGATAAAGTTATGGCCCTTGTTTCTAGTCGTGGTCTCTTCATATTCATGGTGCAACTAGATATTGCGTTAAGAGATACATCTGCTAAATCTTGTTTTAATACATCACAAATTGATCTAAGAACTGTATTTTATCAATAGGCTTCAATAATTAAACATGCTTAAACAAATCAGATTTGTGGCCCTTGTTCTAAGGTGTGGCCTCTTCGTCTTCATAGTTCAAATAGATACTATATGAGGAACATATCTGCAAAATGTGGCTTTAATCCATTTACTATTGACGAAATGTGCCACAAACATAGTTAATATATTTCTCCCATAGGGTTCTATACTTTAAACGCCTTAATGAATCAGAGTTATGGCCCTTGTTTATAGGCGTGCACTATTCACTTTCAAAGTTGAAATAGCTATGACCTGATGGAACATATCGGCAAAATTTGGTTTTAGTCCTTCCATAATTGGCAAAATGTGGCACAAACATATTTTCCCCATAGGCTTCAATACTTTGAAAATATAGCAAGGGCCATAACTCTGCAATTTCTATGTGCGGCCTCTTCATCGTCATAGCCCAAATAGATATTCCCAAAAGGAACAGATCTGCCCAATTTGGTTTGAATCCATCACCAAATGGCGAAACGTGCCACAATTGTTGACAGGCACACGGCAGACAACTCGAGATTGTCTAAGTCCACCCTGGTGAGCTAAGTGAATATGGCCCACCTGCCTAGCTCTACTGCCACCCTGACATTAACTACTAATGTCTAGAGAATAATGCCAGGCAGGTCAAAATTTGTTAGCTGAAAAAGTAAACGGATCCATTTTCAAGCACCCTTGCTCAACGTGGGCACTCGGACTAGAGAATTAATCTCCTCTTCAGCATGAACCTGTTACATCATCAACACCAGGTGGTGTTGCCGTTGATCAATACGGATTCGACCATTTGAACATGGCAAGTGGAGGCGTGAAGTTTGTTGATATTGTCGCTATGACCAATTTGTCTCCAAATATTCGCCTGCTTGCCCGCCCACCCGCCCGCCCGCCCGCCCGCCCGCCCGCCCGCCCGTCCGTCCGTCCGTCCGTCCGTCCATCCGTCTGCTTGCCTGACTGTCTGCCTGCCTGACTGCCTGCCTACCTAACTGCACGCTGCCTGGCCGCCTGGCTGCCTCCCAGTCAGCCTGCTTGCCTGCCTGTCAGACAGTCTCTCTGCCTGTATGCCTAACTGTATGCCTGACAGACAGCGTGTCTGCCCGGGTGGCTGCATGCCTGCCTGCGTGCCTGAGTGCCTGCCTGCCTGGCTGCCTGCCTGCCTGCCTGCATGTGACATGTGCTTTAAACCGACCATCATATCTATGCTTTCATTAATCACACAGGTTGTGAGGATATGTGCGACATCTACATAGTTTTAACGGGCTCCGATACAATGGTGAACCTACCTCAGTTAATGAATGGAGCTCGTGAAGGATTAAGAAGTTGGTTTGATGCTGCTAGAGCAAATGGGCGGAATTGTGGTCCACGTATATCATTGTGTTGCTACGGCACAACGGCAATAGAGCAGATCCACCCAGATGGTCCTCTTGATGCGGAACTGATTCAAATGGTGGGTGGTATTTCCCGTCTAGATCTGGGCATTGAATGCGCGCGCGTATCCAGCCAAGCCAATCGACGCCCTGGCGCATGCCAGTGTATGTCACTCATTGTATCCGAGGACCCGCTGGGATTTAGTGGAGCTGACTACAGCGATGCAGCTAGAGAACAAATAAGACGTGCTAGAGATGAGGGCTTTTGCAGAATCACCCTTACGTCAGTTACTGATAACGTATATGGTGAATTTATTCAGGACCTTGCAGATCCCGGATTCTGGGTCGAAATGCTAGAGGACTTCTCAGTATTTTCCACACGGGCTGCTCAACTCTCTAACGATGAGCTCTGGGATCAATTCCGTTGTTGCCCGGAGGGTAAGTTATAACAGTAAAACACGTTGAAACATTGTGCCCATTCTAATATCAATCAATCAATCAATCAATCAATCAATCAACCAACCAACCAACCAATCAATCAATCAATCAATCAATCCGTCCGTCCGTCCGTCCGTCCGTCCGTCCGTCCGTTCGTTCGTTCGTCCATCCATCCATCCATCTATCCATCTAGCACCAACACACCTATCCATCCATTAACCCACTGACCCACACGGACGGACGCACGCACGCACGCACACACATCCAGCCAGCAATCCATCCATCCATCCATCCATCCATCCATCCATCCATCCATCCATCCATCCATTCATCCATCCATCCATCCATCCATCCATCCATCCATCCATCCATCCATCCATCCATTCACCCACCCATATATCCATCCGTCCATCCACCCATCCATCCAGCACCAACACACCTATCCATCCATCCATCCATTAACCCACTGACCCACACGGACGGACGCACGCACGCACGCACGCGCACACACACACATCCAGCCAGCAAGCAAGCAAGCAAGCCACCCACAGCACGCCACCCACCGACCTATCCATCCACCTACCCTCGCACACACCCACGCACGCACGCACTCACGCACGCACGCACGCACGCATGCACGCACGCACTCACGCACGCACGTACCCACCCACCAATCAACTCACCCATCCAACCATACGTCAGATTTATCCATCTATCCCAAACAATTTACGCAGCTATTCTGATAGCCAAAATATATAAACCATTACTTTATTACTCTACAGTGGAGACCACTCCTCAACCGACCACTCGTCGACCCACCCAGCCAGCAAGGCTAGGCGTCTGCGAAGACTGCATCATTATCCAAGGCATCGGTTACAAACATGTTGACGGTGAATGCAGACAGTTTATTCAGTGCTTCTTTGATGGGTCGGATCCGCCTTACATGGTGAAGTAAGTACTGCCTGTATGCACGTATGTCTTATGATATGGGAACTAATCTATGGAGTAAGACTTCCAGTTAACTTACGTTGAAAATCTTTATCAGTCTATCTGTGTCGTAGACTTGATACGAGAATATAATGCACTAATTATGTAGCTGATGATTTCTCTTCTGGTCGGTTTTGGGATGATATTTCTACCCATACTGACATCAATAGCGCTTTGAACTCTTTGAATAGTTAGCAAATGCATTGATCATATATGGATACCTTGCAACACGAGTCGGGTTATATTGATAAAATTTATGTGGAGATGATTGGTCTTCGGTAATCAGTAGCTTGGTGGATACTGCGGTTTGTTAGTGCCCCATAATCGGTTCACGGTTCACTCATATTTAATTCGTATTCTTATATATTTGATAAGCGATATGCGGGATTGATGATGCTTGAAGTCATACTTGACATATATCATTACGATCTCTAGAATAGATGAGGGAAATGGATGGATCCGATCTGCCACGCAAGTATTTTACGTCAGGATCAAAATACGTCACTTGAAAGCTGGTGATACAATCAAATTACGCAGTCCATCCGCGAAAGGTGTTACAATTAAATAACGTAGGTTATATACAAAAGGTGTTACAATCAAATAACGTAGGTCATCCACGAAAGGGTCAAATGCCCGAGAGTAGCGGTCTGAATTATAAGTCTTTGGTTAATTTACAATTTAATAATCACCCTTTTCCTGACGCAAATGCGCACAATTCTGACCACTACTGACCCGAACAACCAGCGATGTTAGAAGTGAGGCATGTATCCTACACGATCCTTACAGCACCTTGCCCAGAATAATGACTTCTGTTGCTAACTGAAACCATCTAAGACCATGAGTGACAACTGGGATTGCCAAGCTGAGCTCAGTTTCGTACTGGTTCGACGACCATGTGACTTTGATCGAGTGTAACAGTATGGTGAAGTATCGATGGCGTGGACAACTTGCGGAATCACACACTTACTAACTGATACGGCAATGGAATTATGCCCACATATGGAAACGGGCAAGACTACTACTACTACAGCCGCAAAATACAGTAATCATACGCATGGAAATGTCTTCTTACTAGCGCATATAAGACTGGCCCTCTAGACGTGAAATTTAACAGATCCCGGCAAAATTATCAATAAAATCTATCAAACAGCTATGCTAATAGAAAACCTCCGTAAAATGATGAGCCAAGTATAATGGGATTTAAAGCATCTCGCGAGCTCATGCAAACGCGCCCTGGCACAAACAAACAAAGGCACGTACGCGCACACATCCGCCTCGATAGAATGCCCACGTTCGTGAACATTGTATGTGAGAGACGACGATAACATAATTACATTTTTTATGCACGTGACAGGTGGACATCTTTGGGCACGTTTTGGGACACTCCACAGGTAGAACAGCGCATACCTAAAGATGTTATCTGTCAATGGGGTAAGAACCGTATACCAAGTCTATAAATCTAATCATATCAATGAAGTTAATATTAAAAAACAATCTAATCATTCAAATATAAGCTTGCAGTGTCTTATTTCATTTTCGATTTTAGAATCTTGCCTAAATTACATTTTCATTCATAATTGTGCTATGTTTCTGTATATCTGGAATAGGTATATGCTGCGTTTTACTCTCCACACAATAGCCTTTGGGATAAGACATGGTGAGTATCTAAAACCCATGGTATGCAAGTCGACATATGTTGGAACGTACCCCTCGTAACTTTGTAACGAATGTTTTGTAACATATCAATTTCCGAGCTCACATATTAATGAAAGTTGTGTTTGCACACTTCTCTAGATACTCTAATATATTGTCATGAATCATGAGAAACATGTGAATCGCCTTATCGTTGTCAGATTGGGGTCACCCCATTATGACCATTGGCGTTCATACGTCTGGATCAACCATAGCTTTGCTATGCCAGGTTAACTTTTACCTTTCGTGAGAAAGGCAAATTATACTATGAACCAATCGTATGTAAGATACTGATTGATAGTTAAACTAAACAGACTTGACATTCAGCAATTACTCCATTCATTACGGTTTCCATGGAAACCCGGGCCAAATGTCTGGTCTGGTTCATCATACCCCATTGTCATCTCTCGACGTCTAGAGAATTTACCGGATCTGGCACACAGTACTGCAGTTAAGAAGTATCATTGACTGACATCGCGTTATAGATGATCGGAGAGCATTCTCAAAAGATAATAATATGTCATGCAGAAACGTAATCTTTTATCATGGGACATTATTATCATGTCAACTGGAATTCATGAATCCATTTCCTCACTCAATCATGTGATGTCATAATCAACTACACGACGTGTACGCTGACGTTATAATCACGACGTCATGAATGATTCGAATAAGCCCGTCTTTAACGCTTAATAGTCCGACACGTTGTACGAATTGTATGTTTTGCTATCTAAGTAAGAAACATGCTGTTGAACAGTTTACATGTATAGTTTTCTGGAAATTGATAGTCAGTGTGTTCAGAGATCGATCGATCCCAATACGCGTGACGTGTATGCAGAGCTTAGCTAGAGATGGGAGGGGCATAGCTAAAACTGGAAATGTCTATTGGTTTGTATACCTATATATTTAGTAGTGGTACATAAACGAATTGGGACGTGCATAGCAAGCGAGAGCATACTATCATGGCTTGCTGGAGGCGAATTCCTAAATACATATGCCAGCTCTGGAAACTGAATATTAACCTGGCTCTCTAGAAAGCGTGGACATGCTAACTCCGGAAATCAAATATTAACCTGGTTCTATATATACCTAAAGGCACAGACATGCTAGCTTTGGAAACTGAATGTTAACCTGGTTCTATATAAATCACCAACATGCTTCCTCCAGAAATTGACTATTAAACCGGATCCATATAAAATACGAGCATGCTAACTCCGGAAACTGATTATCTGGATATGGATCCAGATGTGCACACTGTGTGGCCAATTCTGACGTGAGCACTGGAAAGGAGAGCATGGCTACTCACAAAACAAAGTTAACTTTTTCTCCAAGTTGTTCCAAGCTAATGTTGTCTTGACAAATGTGAGTTTTTTAATTCTTCGGTTTGGCAGGGAACCAGTCATAAATATGATACTGATTGATAGTTAAAGTAAAAAGATCTTGTTGTTTCTACACAGTTTTTAGTTTCGACGTCTTTGCACACTGTAGGTTGTATTATTCGTTTGTTTCTGATTTGAGGCAGATATTCATCAGCAGTTATAGCTGGTACAATCCCATTGCCACTCTTGTAGAATAACACAAAATGTGTGGCTTTCCCCGGCTGTTGCAATGTGTCATGCCCCAGGTCTTCCAGCAAGTTGGTGATGAAGCCTTTCTGTCTGCGGGTATAATCATCTGCTATGAAACGTGTTGCGCTAGGCTGGATCTGTTCTAGTTTCATGAGGTTTTTGCCATAATGTGGATCATCTATGGCTGAGGCATATTCAAGCGAGGAGCGAACTTGTGATACATATGCATAGTCTTTGGGACATGATCGAAATGTTACGCCTCAGAAAGGCAAGTGTTGATGATGCTTGCAACTGATCCTTGATATGTGAGGAGCTGATACCATTTCTAAATATAGTCCCAGGGCAGCGTTTCTTAGTTTAGCTTTCTTGCTACGATAGGGCACACATTCACGCGGTCTGCATTAGTAGTAGCCTCTGAGCTCGCCTAGCTTGTAAGTCTGTATATTCCGTTAAACACCTCGCGTACGGTGCAGGAGTTCATAATGCTATAAGCTGGTGCAAGATGTAGTCTAAGCCGGTCCTAAATTGTGATCAACATTTTAAAAGTTTAAGTTTAATTTCTACATGTCAAGTTTTGAAAAGGATATACAGAACAATTTTCACAAAGTCGCCACGAATCCTGCAAATTACCATCGCCAAATAACCAATATGTCCAGCATTAATCCAAAATGTCATGATGCTGCCTCCCCCTGTCGAATAGTTACCATACCATACAACTTATATTCTAATATATAACCCGTATCTCCCTCCTTTGTCTACTGCTAGTCAGGCATCTCTTGATAAGTGGAATGGAAACGCCCACAATTATTAATTGTGTTAATAGAGGTAGTATAGCTACAGACTGCTCATGCGCAAACAGTTATTATAAGGCTAGTTATCCCGACAGCCGGTGACATGAGTTCAGTAAATCGTTAGTCCGCCTGACTGGGTATTTCCAGATTTTGACACACGTCAAAGAAAGCTGTCAGTAACATCTGTTCAGCGGACGAGTCCATTTCATCGCCAAAATTTGTCCACGACTATCAGTAGATCGTGACGTTTCTCAATGCTCTTCTCATTCTTCTGGATACAGCCCGATACAACTACCATGGGCTATAATACCGTGCCAGCTTACATAATACAGTCTATAATTGTTTTCTGTAATCAGAATAGAACCCTAACAAAAATGTTTCTAACGTTGTCGTGCGCCCACTAAAGTAGCATATTGGCTATCAATTGGTAAGCATAAACAGAAGTAGACACTCATGACCTGAGCTTTTATATTTTTATCATAAAAAATATGGTTGGATGTATTAATCTGACATATTATTCAACTAGTAAATGGAATTTGCAACAAAAAATACGATTTTGTTAGTAATATGATATTCTCATATAAACGAGATAGGCGAGAAAATACTGACCTCTGAAATGCTACCCTTGAACGGGTCATTAAAGCTTTGGAGGATGGGCAGATCTGTGATGAAGAGTACAATCATGTTCTAAAGCTCCAAGCACTGTATCCCCTCAAAGACTTAAAGTAAGCCTACAATTCCACAAAGGCTGCAGCGGATGTATTGGCATGGATGTGCTTAAGCTCGCACCATATGACTATACGGTGCCAAGTAGTCTGCTGCATATGCAGCAGGTTTAACGTAACTAGCATACATGTCCTTCCCAGTGAACCTTGCCACAGTCGTCCAGAGCAAACCACTCCTTCTGTGTACTCCTTCGAATAACCAGCAATGTAGTCTGTTTGATGACATACCCGACCTAACACCAATCTCCATAATAGTCGATGGGCAGTCCTGTATCAGCTTCACTAGATCTTGTAAGCACCATCAAAAAAGCAAAAGTAGCCCACAGCTGCATGTTTAGTCCAAACTTCTCGTACTGGAACAAACGGGTGAACTTGACCATGTGGGATGCTACAGCAGGATACGGAGTCGGGGTTGTCTGGCTTCATTCCTATTTCAGTATGCCCAAAGCCGTGCTCATTGCCAGCTGTCCTAGACGACGAGGATAATCCTCCATGAGCTGGATGTAATCCTGCCTGATGCGAATGATTTCAACCCACAGCTCAATTGTTACAGCCTTACAACGGCCAGTAGACCCCAGCAAGAATTCACTGCGCGGTTAGCCTACCATTTCCATGGTAGATACAACAGCAGTCTAGGTGTTATGTGTAGTGTCCCGAGAAGAGACTAGGATAGGCTTCCCCTACCCTTCACCAAAAGAATTGGCCATCAGAAGACTGCGATGGCACACACGAGAGGAGGCTCAAATCACCACTGATTCATCATGTGAGTAGCTGACTGTACAGGTCCAGGTTGAAGTTGCTTATGAACCGCGAGCCAATAGCAGCATACGAGGCATGGCATGCGGTGTGTTGGTAGTACACAGTCGAGCTCGAGGGCTAAGTGCTGGGGAAGGATAATTAGCCCACAAGGCATATGCCAGCAGAGAGTGCCAGTATCCTGAGCACCGCTACCTATTTTCTTGGCCAACTGCATGGACAACCTATGCCCACCTGTTTCACTGGGGATACGACTAGGTTTAAAATATCTTTATATATGTGTCACCCCGTCAATGACGTTGACGCTCACAGACCAACGTAATCTGTTCCATGGAAGCCAATATCTCTGCATCAGATGGAGGTGGGGGACGTTGGCTCGCTGGTGGATAATGTTGATGTCATGAAACAAACCTCGGACCCTGACAATCAGCAGACGGGTAGCCTTCTTCTTGGAGGGTTGTACTGGTTTCTCCTGCTGCCCAAAATCAACCTGGTGAAGAATTTTCGAAAACCGATGGTTTAATCCAGTTTTATATATCTGATTTAAGCCATTCGACAGTATGTACAACATCCAGATGGAGGGGTAGAACATGCAACCTCGCATCAAACTGGCCCATGCAAGAACTGCCTGATAGTCATTCGACCCGCTATTCATGATAAGAAGCCACTCTCCATGTCTGGAATGTACATCGACTTCGCAATCTTGGAAAAAATCCACGAGATTCGGGGCATGCTATTTAAGTTCATGCTCAAGAGCTCCACTGCGAAGGATGTAGAGCTCCCGCAGATTGTGAGCAGGGGGTGGGGGAGATTATACAGAGTAACTCGACCCTGGACAGCACGTACATGAATGATGAGTACCTGGATCCACACGCTTGTGCTCCTAGCTTCTAAGTGAAGGGAAAGGTGTACTGTGCTGTGAGGTGTAATGATGGATTCACAGTGTTCAGCTTTTAGGCGAATGTGAAGAATCCGGTGGCTGTGCCACTCTCCTCACTACTGGAGAACCCACATGTGAATGCAGTCATGATGCATACCAAACTGATCCTCCGGGCGTACACTGAGCATCTCACAGATGCATCGATAACATCTCAACGAGTTTACGTCTGGCATAATGAGAACGACCAAGAGTTAAGCCAGGCAGGATCTAAACCGTGGATTGAGAGCACCACTGGATCCAGGCCACAGGTTAGCGTTGGCATTACAGTGATGTGTCTCAGACTGTGTTGCTATGGTGGCCCTGGTTCTGAACAAAAGAGCAGTTCAGAATGTGGGTGAGCTAGATGACTTCAAACTTGTGGTGGCAGGGACCAATGTTCTCGGTGATGTATGTGACATGGTTGATGTCTGTCTCTACTGACAGAAGATGAAGTCGTAGGCACTTCTGATCTTGACCAGTGGACATGACAATCTCGAGTTCCCACCCGAGCGCCAGTGCCACCTCAGGTGTAAGGATATCCTGCCTAATCATGGCAACCAGCCCAGCTTCCATGTGGGGAACCTCATTGCAGGAATTCGCTCAGTCGGAGTAGCAGTACTGTGCTTGGCTAGACCAAGATCTACTTCCCGCAGAATGGGGGTATTCAGCCTGAATGTGCATAGAGCACAACTCCCGCTTTCACAGCTATCACAACCCCTTCTCCAAATACTACTACCATGACCTCAGCCATCTTCTGGTCTGTTGATATCTCATTGTCGAGGGCTGGCTCTGTCAGCTTTACAGCATTGTAGTCCTCATCGAGACTCTCATCTGCCTCTGCGATATGTTGAATAGCCTAAGCCCTTTGCTGCCGTTGGCGTGTCTCCTGTTGGTGCATGTGCTTGAGCTCCTTGCTGTACTCAAACTTCTCCTTAGAGAGATTCTCCATCTCCTGGTTATGGCATTTTCGCTCCACTTCTGCCACTTTCTTGTCCACAAGACGGAGACCCTAGGTCGCTAAGTCAAATACAATGGCATTCAAGATTGCGTATGTCACGTCTCTATTTATTCAGTTTAAAGTTTCAGTCTTGTATGAACCGAAACCTTTCGACAATCCAGTTGACGAGGACTATGATGAATTTGAGGACTATGAAGATGAGGACTATGATGGAGATTAGGACAATGATGGTGGCGACTATAATGGTGATGATGTAGAGCTAGCATCCCACTGGCTAATCCATTGAACAAAGGAGATCTATTGCACTTATGTTAAGGGCTCTCTCATTCCGCTGGCAGCAGTCAGCACTCTGATTGCTCCGTTTACGACGAAGGCTGGTGAGACAGTCTGCAAGATCGCCGACAATGCCCTGTCTGGGGCTGAGAATATTTCTGAATGATGATAGCCATCTGTTCATTTGTCAAGAGTTCACACACGCCATGCATGATAGAACAGGAGTCCATGTGAGCGATGACAACCGAGAGCTCATCAACAAGCTCTCTTGATGACGTCTTCTATAAGCCTGATGGCTATTATAATGAGTCACACCAACTGCTCGAGGCTGCTCGTCACAACATGATCCTGGAGACAGTAAGGCGATAGCTAATCTGTCAGGCGATATTGCAAACATACCATTCTCGCCCATGCCATATTCGGCGTGCACACTGTGATGAACCGGTCATGAACAGAGCTGTTTCTTCCACATGACCGAGTGGGAGTAAGACCTACAAATAGGCCCTCAACATCGTGGATGTAGCTAGTAGGTACAAAGCCAATGTTCTTCTTATGGATAATACCATGGCCCAGGTTGTGAGCCAGATTCCAGAGTGTCAAGATCTGGTTAAGGTGGATGAAGATAAGGATTTTGGCGGTGAAACGGCAACCTCTCATTGAGAAGCACGGGGTAATGGTTAGATGAGGTGATGTGGCTTTTCACCATGCCCAAGGAGTCGTCGAATGCAGGAACAGGCCCCTGGCAGAGAGACTGTTCCCACATCAATGCGCTCAAGAGATAACTGCTCCTGGAAATCGTTCCATGCTCTGGGTGAGAAGGCTGCCCACCGTTTTTGTGAGATCCAATTAGGATGTCAATCGCTTGATTGAGGCCGACTGAGGCCATGTGGCACTCCTTTGACACACAGCCAAGTGACATCAGCTCATGTAAGGAGGCCATGCTTCCATCTGAGGAGTTAGAAGGTGGCTGACGATGCGTGACAGACACTAATTGGTCGATAGATGTCCACAGAATCGACATGTATGTGGAGAAAACTGGGCGTCATTCACTGTATTATTTGCCTACTGGCCTCAGGAAGCAGTTTGCACAAGAGGAGTTCCAGCAAGTCCCTCTGGGTACACTATGAGCCGTCTCTGCGAGACCCCAAGCTCTACCTCCTCAATGAAAGCTCTGCTAGATAATGGTGACAATAGACCAGGGTGAGGGAGGTCTTGTTTTTGTACGTGCGTGCATGCTCATACCGTGGCGGAAGACCTTGCATTTTAAGAGGTACCCCAGTACTGTTCATGGTATATCCCTCTACCCACAGCTTTGCAGATGCCCTTTGTCCTTTTGAGCTTTTGAGCTCCTGCTCATCTAAGTGATTGATGGAGTACATCTTCAGCCGCAGATCAATGAACTCCTGAATGGGTACACCTGCACACTCATCATTGATTTTTTCCAGCATCTTCTTGATGGCAGTGATGTGTTGCGGGCATTCTACCAAGTAGTTGCTTGTGTCATCGAAGCCATGTCAGCATATTTGTCCTTAGTCCAGACAATTGTCAGGAGGCTGTCTGTATCTGTGTACAGTTGGTCGACCTGGGTCGAGGTGGTTGTAGTAGAAGTCGTACATGGGGGTGGTTCATGCTATCCAGGATGGACATACTGACATAAACCAGCTGGTTCAGCACTAGGCTGGTCTTGTGCATATGAATAGCAGCCAGGTCATCATCAAACATATTCGCTCTGGCGTATTTGTCCGTGGCTATTAGGTGGCTCAATTTTCCCTCCTCGGATGACTAGACCAGTTTGTCATCCAACCATTTGCGCAGGTTCTCCATCATCTTGCCGAAAACAACTTTGTTCATCAGCTTGTAGAGGTCTTCCTCGAAGCCGCTGGTGGCCTGTTTTCAGAGTTCTGTGTTGAGTCTGATGTAGGGCTCCACCCACGGGGACTGATCAAAGCGTAGAACCCTGTGTAACTTCTTGAGCCTCATCTCTAGAGTTAGGTAGAGCTTGAGGTGCGTTAGTGTAGCACGTAGCGCCCCTTGTCCCGAAGGTTAGGTACCAATTTTTATACCCTGCAGCCAGTGCCAGAACCGGCGCTTGCAGTCTGATACTCTGAGAGCCACTCATCCACGCTCATTCGCTACTGTGCTAGCATTGTGCGTGTGCGTGCGTGCGTGCGTGCGTGCGTGCGTGCGTGCGTGCGTGTGTCATGGAGCTCTTGTGGGTACTCGAGATCCATCTCATGATGCAACCCTTATATGCATTGTTGGGATGCTGCTGAATCTCTCTGATGGTCTCGGCCTCCATCCACCCAAACCCCCCCCCACCCCATCCCATCCCCATTCGGTAGGCTTTGGCCCAGTCATAGATATTGTTGGCATCCAGATACATATTGTCGCTTGTCGCCTGCTGAGGATCATACTCAGCGATGTATGGGTTGTTTGCCTTGACATAGTTCATGCTGACCATAGACACACAACTCCAGAGCATATTCTCCACGAACAGTTGTATGTCATAGCTGGCGAGCAGCTCCAATCTACCCCTGTCTTCATGAGTAGGGGATCCCATTTTAACCTAGGCTTGTTTAGTAGTGGGCCGGGTCTAACTTGCACTGATAGAAGCATCTGATACTGAAGTTCTCAAATACATATTTGAAGTCCAGTGTGTCAGAACGTAGGTAGAGGTCGTGATAGTCTCCCGTGGTCTGACAGCCAAACTGTGCCCAGACAGACTGCGCATGGTTGTAGTCGCTGCCACATATATCCTCTCCAGATAGCGTACTATAGAAAGCCTCCTATGGCAGAAGAGAGGTCTCGTTGAAACGGACCCACCCATATATGTGTTCCTACTGCTCCACACCCTTGTAGAGCAGGAGCTTATTTGCATTGGGCTCATTCTGCTTCGTGACTGGAAATGATCTACTGCTAGTGACAAGCTTACCAAGCGATGTCGGGAGGAACTGGGCAAAGTCAATGAGCCGAATGCTGCAGAGGCTCAAAGAAATGTATTTCTCCATGTTATTGGGGATACACTGGATCGGTTCAGTTGTTGTTTGGGATATGGCATGTAGGATCAGGTGCGTGTCATACCCACGCAGGTTGTGGAATATGAATGGGATGATGGTCGCCCTCGGGCTCAGCCGCAGCTGATGATTACAGGCATTGTGTGCTGTTCACTGCTAGAGTCCAGTGATGTGGCAGTGATCCTGGACACTCTCTGGGACTCCTCACTAGGTAGGAGTCCATCACACACACGGCAGCTGACCGCAGTTTTATGACCTCGCCAGTCATCCGTGGCTATCTCCATTGGTAAGCGATCGGCGAGGTCAGCCTTATCTTCTCCTCTTCCTGTGCAAGCTGGTCCAGAATCCGTTGTGCCACATCTTTTCCACGAAATAGCACTGGCGATTCGCTGACACCATCACAGCGGACACCTACATAGGAGAAGCCACATATCTAATGGTGCTGCATCTTCTGAGTGCCACTCTGGACTGGATTTACCTCTGACACCTCGATCTTGGTTGTTAGTGCTTCGAAGTCGGCATATATATACAAAATGGCACCTTGAGCTGCTTGTGGTGGTTGGTGAACTGCAGCATCTTCTTGTCCTCTGCAGGCATCGTTATGCCTATCATAGTGCATTATGGGTGGATACATGAAGCCTAATTTCTGGAACCACCAGGAGTGGGTGTAAGTTGTGATTCGTAAGCCCATGCTTCTATTACGAAAGCCCATGCTTCTATTACGAAAATCAAAGAAAACCAGAAAATTAACCACTTATATCAGTTTAGAGTAAACCTTGGCCCATTGTCGTAAAACAATGTCTTAAGAAAGGTATTGATGCACCAAATGCCAGCAACATAAGCCTACATCAAGTCAGCCAATGCTGTGTAAAATTCTATGTTCAATCCTGTATAAACTACAGAGGTCTTATTTGTCAGTTAAAGTGCACAAGTCCAAATTACACTGCGCTAAACATTACATTATGTACTAATGCTTGTTAAACACATGCTTCTATGCCTACATAAACTATTTTAAAATCAAGCATGATTCTAACATCATGTTATGGATACTGATATGTGGGCATTCATTGCTGGCTGATATTTAGCAACTTACTCGAGGTAAGTCAAAGCATTCTACCATTACTTTCAACATCAACTGGTTCAAACTATCATCAATTCCAACTAGTAAAATATATATCTAAGTGGAACATGTTTACCTATCTATTCATCCACCCATCCATCGATTCATCCATCCTATCTGTGTGTTCATTCCTAGAACGAGCGATTATCAAATACTATTTGCATAATAAAATCATCCAGTATTAAATTGTGCTTATCATGCTATCATTTTAAATTGACTCCATCAGTGGCATTTACCATTCCCTGTGTAAAGCGACCATAATACTTGGCTCTCGGGAATACTATTATTATTAGGTCAGTCCTACTTAAAATTAGTACAACTTATAATGACGACATGATGGCGATGACATTAATGAATATTCATGGGGTGGGGGGGGGGCTGATGTGGGGGTAGGGGGTGGGGTGTAGTAGGCTCGTTCGGCCGGATCGACCAGGACCCTGTACGCTAGTTTTGGCGAATCATCGGCATGCCTTACGTTTACTTCACTGCAGCCGATGAAGTGTCCTGATGAAACATCCTAGACACCAATAGGAGCCAACCATATATAGTAATGTCTTGAAGTATCTGGTCAATTTGTTCGTGGCGCTCATAAATATGAACTTTCCTTCAGACCCGTGTACGATGGCTGGACCAAGTCTCCGAGGCTGGCCTGATGACAGGAACTGTGCTGGATACTGGGCGTGTGATGACATTGATGGAATATGGGTAAATATTCTTTCCTACACATCGTCCAGTACTTGTGTACGTTTTAATACTATAAAACTATGATTGCTTTAAGCAGTGATTTACTTCTTAACATTTTAGATCCTAGTTAACAGATTATGCTCAGGTATGACACTTATTAATTTATGATACCAGATTATGCTCAGATACAATAACTATCAATTTATGATAAAAGATTATGTTTAGATGCGACAATTATCAATTCACGATAACTTTGTCAATTTCTAAGAGGCACTTCCGTGATTTATCTGCAATTTTACTGCTTTGAGCCACAGAAACAGTTTCCAGTCAAATAGCTTATAAAATATAGTGTTTTATACCATAGATATTCATCCGTCAATGTTGCTGCAGATTTTACACACAAAGCAAGGGAATGAGACGAGTACAGAGTAACGGCCAGCGGAATAAAGCCCTACCAGCATTGACAATAATATATGGACATAGTCACCGTGTAACTATGAATTGCGATGTCTGGACCATTACGTCTCCTTGCTTCGGAAGTCATATGACATGTCATCGGATTCCCCTAATTATTGCTAATCGGATGATATATAGGTTCTAGAAATCCGCCCAATATTAAGGTTGTGAGTGTCAATTGGATCCTTGCAGCAGCGAGTTTCCCATTATATGACGTCTACATTGCTGCTGATATTGCTGTATATTATCCATTGACGGCTTGTTCACTGTCAGGAACCTCTCCAGGTGGCCTGGTCTTCAGAAGCCAACCCAACGCTCGAGGCTCCATTAGAGGCGCAGTGTTGTATCCATAATGCCAAATATGCAATTCTGTTGGCAAAATATATATATATATCTGTTCATACCTTACATATATAACACTTTGGGAAAATGGTACATAATATGATACACAGTTTGATTTTAGCGTTACATATGGTGTCCATTAAACATTTTGCCAACAGAATTGCATATTTGGCATTATGGATACAACACTGCGCCTCTAATGGAGCCTCGAGCGTTGGGTTGGCTTCTGAAGACCAGACCACCTGTACGTTTGCCACAACTGGACAGGTACGAACTGAGAACATGCTATCTATTGTTAATATAATGTTGCTTCCCTCAGTAATCTTCACCTACCAGTCTAGACATTGGCTCCATGGACTGTACCCGGCCACTAAAAGTAAGCTTCCTGTGGTTCAGCACATCCTCGCGAGACTCTGACTGTTGATTTGCTGAATGGTCTCCCACTTCCCCTCGGGGAAGTGCCTACTCAGATGACGAGAAATGTGGCTAGGTTTTCGAACCAGGCCGGTATTCAACAGCTTTGGTACTGGCGTTGGTGCTGGCTGTTGGAGTGATCGGTCTGATCTGTGTTGCTGTTGTTTTTAGTGCTATTGTAATGATTGTGGTGGTGGGTACGGTTGTGGTGGTAGTGGGCGTGGTTGTGGTATTGTGCCCGAATTTCTTGTGATGTTGATCTAATTAAAAGCAAAATATCTCATACAGAGGACATCCGAATGGGTTTGTTGTGATATGGATGAGATGTGGGATAACGTGGATATGCAGTGTGTGGCCGATTCAGTCGGGGTGTGTAACACGCCATGCCCTGTGGAACTTCCGACAACATTACGTAAGTTATTTCTGACATATTTCCTACTGATAGTTTTGATGACTGTGTGATCAACTGGATTTTATGCGTCAGTTTGAAAATCGGTCTTATTATGCGATGGTTCGTAGTGTCTGTCCGTCTGTTCACCTGTCCATCTGTAAGCAAATCCATGTCCGGGCCATATTTCAAGAAGCTTGTATCTACATTTTACATTTTTCTGTTAGTGGCCATATTATGGGAAGTGTCATGATTTCATTTCGTCGAGATCCATTGACATTTGCGAGCGTTACCACCACTCCTCCTGAAATGCCTAAAATGTCTCAAAAGTTTCGTGTCTGGGCCATACCTCAAAAGGTTTTATAATCTACATTTGAAAATCTTTTCAGTGAATATATTATATAGAGATGCAGTGTCATGATTTTGTTTCAGCGAGATCCGTCCATATTTGTGAGCGTTATTCCCCACCCGCCCCCCCCCCGAAATGCTTAAAATGTGTCAAAAGTCTCTTGTCCGGGCCAGATCTCAAAATGTTTTGAATCTACAATTGACGTTTTTCTCCAGTGACCATATTAGTAGAAGACAAAGTGGCAAGTGTCGTGATTTGGTTTCGGCAAGATCTGTTAAAATGCATCAAATACAGGCGTATTAAGTCCCGCTAGGTGGTGCTCGTGTTACACGCTATAGCTTTATGCATGCGATCCTTCACAGTATGCCACACGCAACTTCTGCTATGTAGTGAGGTCTACTATGTAATCCAGTAGGACTTTGTAACAAATCTGATTTTATGGTCAATTTGTGCTCTTCAGGACATGAACAAAGCAAAAATGCATGGTGACAGTGTTTTTACCCCGGTATGGGGTTTTGTGGTATCTTTTCCTTTTTATAATGGCTGCCATCACCAGGGGGCACACAGTGGTCAAATTTGAGAAATTGTCACAGAGACTTCTAATTTGTTCCAAATGAAGGAGAATTTTTATCTGATTGGCATAAAACTTAAAAAGACAGAAGAAACTTTAATTTTCATTCCTACTTTGCATATTTCCAAGATAGCTGCATGAGCGCGCGTGCGTGCGTGCGTGCGTGCGTGCGTGCGTGCGTGCGTGCGTGCGTGCGTGCGTGCGTGCGTGCGTGCGTGCGTGTGTGTGCGTTTGTTATTCGTTCGTACACGCAATCGAGCGTGTGTGTGTGTGTGTTCGTACATGTGTGTATGTACGTGCAGGTGTCCGCGCGTGCATTTGTGTGTGCATGGTCTCAATAATGTAGGATCAATCCCAGCATTCACCTGTTGAAATGACCGACTGTTTAGTACACTTTACCCCAACCAATCGCAAGGGGGATCACTCTAAGTAAATCTAAACTTGGTCTCGATGGGGCAAATTTCGTTAAAGAAATTTTAAATTATATTCCTTGCCAGTTTATTTTTTCAGTGTTAAGACATACGGATCAACATATGGACGGGCGGATAGAATAATGGACGGACGGATAGATGGACGGATTGACAGATGGATGGACGGATCGACCGATGGATGGATGAACGGACGGACATGCGGGCGGATAGATGGGCGGATGTCTAGATGGCTAGATGGACGGATGGATGGGCGGACGGACCAACAGACAGACAGACTGCGATACCCTCTTCCCCGTAATAGGGTCGCACATGAGAGCTATCAACTTAGTAAATAGTCGGGTCTGCCGTGTTCTCCCGTAAGACTTTTGTGCCAACTTTGATTTTATGGTCAATTTCTACTCTTCAGGACATGGCCAAAGAAAAAATGCATGGTGTCGATTTTTTGGACACCCTTAATGGTTTTTGGGGTCTTTTTCAAAATTGCCGCCACCACCAGGGAGTGCAGAATGGTAAAATTTGAGAGACTTCTAATTTGTCTCAAGCGAAGGGGAATTTCTATCTGATCATCATTACACTTTAATAAAAGACAAACTATAATTTTCATTCCTAATTTGCATATTTCCAAGACGGCCACCACTCCAATTTAGTCCGCTGAGTCATGTTCATAAGGTTAGGTACAACTTTGGAACTATTTGTCTTAGGTACTTGATCTTTTTGCCTAGATATATGTTTTTGGGTATGAGAAACCGATTGGTGATGACGCCAGAGAGATGACATGTATAGTATTACTGGTATATCACATTTTTCATGATTTCAACCAGTATCATAGCAACTGAGATACAATGCCAATGTATACAGTATGATTTCACATATCAGACAATTCAACAACCTTGTAGTCTGATAAGTTGTCGTGCAGTCATTCTGGTATTTGCAGAGTGCTGTACAAGACACTTTATGATTGACACATGAGCAATTACCCTTACACCCCTTACACCCACATTTGATGAGCTCAATGACAATGGCCAGAGCTGGCTTTGCTAGACATCTCACATGGATAAACATTTGTCCATCACCACTGGGTGCCCAATCATGACCCTCTGAAGTTGTAATATCGGAGTGAGCGTCCATGTATGATTTGTCATGCATGGTCATATAATTACAGCGCTTAAGGTGAGGTATGAATGCTGCTCGATTTGTAGGCAGTGTCTCCCCTTCGAGGATTCTCCCACGGAAGATCTCCCAGCGTCGTGTAGGAATGGTGTTTTCTGCACGTCTAAGAGAGTACACCTTGCATAGGAATTGTTCCAGTGCATAAGATCTTCTGGAAGCTCAGGAAGGTCAGTATCTTCAACATTTTGTATGCCTTCTCCCAAGGATCTAAAATGCAGAGATTGCAGGATCACCATGAGGAAGGGTGGGGATGTTTGATATACACGTCTTCTTTGATATCCCATCAAACTTTCCACCCCAATCCGCACCAGAGAAATGGTGGAACCCTATAAGACGCTTGGACTTCGCCACCCCCCCCCCCCCCAATAATATTAACTCGGTTGCACACCGTGATCAACTGATGTTTTGTCCCTTTCCGGTCAGGAAATTGACCTTGGTGAAGGCACCAAGACGTCCATGAGCTACACAGTCGATCGGCAGGATGATGACATATGTATCTAGAGAACACACGTCGATAGTCTTCCATGTGGTATCTTTGACAACGTCCAAGACATGTAAGGAATCATTGTATGGGCTCCCTCATAACTGTTGGAGGCCATAGCGGCTGAGAGATTGTGAGGCTAGTTAGTTTGTGCATTGGTGCCATGGACAACTACCAGCTTCTGAGCAGAATCCTTGAAGTATTCAACCTGGGCTTCAGCTAGAAGTTTGGAGAATCTTGGTTTTGTCTTGCATGATGAGAGAAGTTCTTTGATTGAGATCTTTTCGATGGCCATCTCATCATGGATTATAAATTCAATCTCATTGGCTGCAGCTGATGTAACCCTCTTTGATCTGGTCAGATACTTAGGTGATTTCTCAATATACCTATCACAATAATTCTCACCTACCCATAGCACTTGTGTGATGAAAGCTTCCTTTAGGTGGATCATTTTTGTCAGGTTATGTGCTTTTCTCATTCTTTGCACCACTACCATCAACAATGATGAGTGTTCGCTTTCCTCATGCATGATTGTAGATTGAAGTTGTTGAATGGATTCAGTTGGAGGCGCCTCTTCAATAGCTTGCATAGTGCTGGCTTCTCAGTTGGGATGAGGATAGAGCCAGGAACAACACACATTGACGTCCCAGTAACAAAAAGGTGTATGAATGGGACATCAGATATTTTCACAGAAAAGCCACCTGCTTTTAAAACTTCCCAGATGTCTGGATCATGCGTGTTGAGCTCGTCCATTCGATCAAGATGCACGGGCATACGCCATGCATAATGGAACAGTCATGTGCGAAGAAATACTTAATTTGCTTGAATAATGATGCAAGGTACCCCTCCCAGTCACCCTGTCGACATGTGCTGATGATGTGAAGTAGGTATTCCACTTGTTGCATGCAATTCTCCAAGAACTGAGTAAGATTTCCTGCTTTCTTGGCATCCATATTGATATCCCTCTCCAGCGTCTTCGCAATAAGGTAAAATGTTTCTGAGTCATCTGTTCTTCTGGAATGGGGGCGTGTCTTTGGGGTTGTGGCACTGCTGCTGGATGGGACCAGGAGGTATCTGTGTAAAAGAGAGCAACAAACTTCATGTAGAAACATGCACGAGCATTCATTACATGGTACTCTACTCCTCGTTTGAAGACCTTCCCGCTATAAATGCCTCTTATGGTAGCAAGAGAGTATACACTGGTCTCAATGCCCACTGTATCTATGCTACTGCCCTCCACATACTTACCAAGTGCATGTAGCGTCGTGAAGCAAATGTGAAGTTCTCCTGCTCTCAATATCCAGGTTTCTTTAACAGACTGTTGGATTTTCAGTGCCCGCTCATACAGATCCAAATCAAGGGTGACCGTTGTACGTCTCTCTAGACACCGCATGGGCTGAAATATATGAAGCAAGCTGGAGGACTGTGTACAGATTTGTGATGTCGTCCGTTGGCGGACTCGTAAACAGAGGACCAAGGACTTCGGAGTTGCTGTGTTTTACTATGGTTTGCTTGATCTGCAGCATAAGGGAATTGGCTGTTGCCCATGTTAATATTGTCCATTTCTTCTCCAACTTCCTTTTCTGCTTACGTTCAGAATCGGCATCTCTGTCGGTGTTAGATCACCAGTAGTGCCGTTTGATGATGATTGCCAGACAAGAGGGATCTCCTTACCAGTATGCTGATCACTATGTGGAACAATTGTGCCAGTGCAGGAGTGCACATTGGTGAGGTGCAACCATTCTGATCAGCTGAGCGGCATTGTTTCTGATGCTCTGGAGTGTGGCCCATGACCTCATGGCAGTCCACAGTGGCAAGATGATTAGCTAATGCTCACGTATGATCAATGCTCGTGCAGGCTTTGAGTAAGTCATCACGCTCACTAATGTTGTACATCTGGAACATTATTGGTTTGGGTGTGATGGCCAACAGATGTCTACCTGAAGTGGATTGGTGGGGGGGGATTGTCTGGGATGATGAGAGGACTGTTGAGAGCATCTGCATTTTCATCCTCAGCCTGATTCATCACCAGGTGTGGGCCATCCGCACCAAAGTAAACGGGCACTCCCTGTTTAACAAAATCGGGAAGATAGAACCCAGCAGTCAACTTCATTCTTTCGACAATTGCAACCTCCACCCTCTTCTCGATATTCCCGATAGCTGGCATGCAATACAAACAGTGGTGCCCACTTAGTATCACGCTGTCCATAGACAGATTTAGTATGACTACCAAATAGCAACTGAGCCATAAAAACTCAAGCAAGTGTGTATTGACAAGGTTGCTCAATGAGCCCTGACCCTCCAGTTATCTCTAAATTTCAAGATTTCATCTCGCAATCTACGGGAAACATGCATAATATCATCAAGACAACATTGTGATCATACATCCGACAACTATCAACAGCTTCCTCAACTGATTTTGAAAACATGACGTTGAAACTCTTATTGACCCGACAAGGTCCAGCAAACTCAATATTAGGAATATGCGCACTGGGAAGTTGCTTCATGTATTTCTTATCATTCTGGGTATAAGTTTCTATCTGATTCTAGTCCAAAATCGTCATGTACTATACCACCGCAGGAGAGTGAGGTTTTCAGTAACATAATGAGTAGGCGATCACAAATCAGCATCATCAAGTGAACATTGCCAGCATCACAATCAGCAACATTATATGTTCGTTGCGCATCACAAAAAACATTTCGATGATAATATTTTTCATGGATCGAGGCATCCTCAGGTGCATGTAAACCTGAGAGACACAATCTGATTCGGGCATCGTTTGTATTTCTCTTTACATTGATGACTTCCTGTCCGATGTTGGAGGTCAGCACCAAATGCAGTTCAACCCTTCGATCCCATTTGCAGGCGAAACAAACAGTTGCAACTACACCTGGAGTCCTGTGTACATGCTCAGGAAGATTTGGTTTCGGTGAAGAACCACTTTTGGCCCGCATAGTCTCAAGCTGATCACCCAAAGAGGAAGGACTATCAACGGGAACTCTGTTCTCAGCCCTATTCAGGTACACTTTGTTTACCACAGTTTGGCAACACAACAAATGATAGCGGGTAGCTTTGATAATGAGTCAGCCAAGCTTCTGAGATCCATCTCCCCGAGATCAGCACGTCTTTTGGCATAGTCAAATATATCCTGAATCAAATTCAAGACATGATTAGGAACACGATTTCCCCCTCTATTGCTTGTTTTCAGACATGGTCGTGATCGGTTTTCTATAGGAGGTAGAAAGGGGTTTTGGAACAGAGAGTAGTTTGATTTAATAGCGTATATGTATATACCCCTGTAGTTGTCCCCCCTATTGCGTGGATTTACTAGAGAATACCTTTATTGGCAGTTACATTCAAACAAGAACAAAGAAAATTATGATAAAAATCAAATCCAGAAAAAGTCCGAGATTACGTTATTAATTTAATTTAATTGAACTTTTTAAAATCACCGCTGGCCTTATGTTGTTGAAAATAAAATGTATATAAAGTAACCCAATGATTTAATTCATGGAGATGAAAGCCTTATGTTGTTGAAGAAAATGTATATAAAGTAACCCCAGAATGTAATTCGGGGAGATAACCCCCACAATGTAATTCGGGGAGATGTAGGCAAATTAGCTCAAAAGCTATTCCTGATTTCATGAATGTTATGCCACGGACTCGATTGGAAATATGCAAATTAGGAAAGAAAATATTTTTTTTTTTCATTTTATAAAGATTAACGACGATCAGATAACAATTTCCCTTTATTTGAGACAAATTAGAAGCGTCTACAACAATTTTTCAAATTTGAACATTCCGCTACCGCCGCTGCCGCCACCGTCGTCGTCGTCGTCGTCGTCATCGTCGTCGCCACTGCCGCCGCCGTCGTTGTTGTCGTCGACGTCGCCGTCAGGTGTACTTGTATGCGCACAAATACAGACAGATTAGTATTATTGTCATTATTTTTATAATTATCATTATCATTATTATTTTATTTGCACGTCGCAACTATTATAAGATGGTTTGTCAGTTAGCCGATCGGTAAGTCTATTTGTCGGCTTGGCGAACCCACTAAATCATGTGTGCTCACAGTCACACGCACTCGCATGCACGCACCCACCAACCCACGCTCACAGATAGACACGCGCATTTTAATCACTTTGCAGTATTTTTAACGAAGGCGACACAGGACATCTCAACAGTCATGGACTCGGTCAAGTGATTAAACTATCTAGCCATTGTTTGGCCTTGTGTATTTACAAAACCACAACCTCCCCAACTTAACAAGGGGGCCTGAGTTGTACGAATCATGGCCCGTAACATGTAGCAACAGATACCAAATGCTTGAAACACTTGTATAAGTACACATTGGAACATTCACAATTCTCACTGTATTATACCATGTTATGCTACTTATATTATAATTTACTATATGTATAAAGTGGCACACCAATACGTTCCAATAGGTCAACTACCTTCGCTAGCCAGGCCAGCCCACTTCCTACATGTCTGAATCTACTGTAGACGATATTAACTCTTTCTGCACTACAGCCACAAAAAAACTCAATTTCAGGACAAGTTACAGGTAAGCTGTTGGATATTTTGAAACTATATTGACTGAACGCTATCACTGTTGCAGAAATAACAGAATATACAAAGACCAGCAATTCAACTCGTCTAGAAAATCTGACTGAACATCAAACATTATATCACAATAGATACCATTAGATGCTGGCAGTTAGTCATGAACCTCTATGTACCGGTGCGAACCTACAGATGACCTCAATGTGGGGATATCCATGCACATATACCCTCAACAATTGGAGTACATTGTCAGTTCCTCCTAGAATATTATCAGTGGTAGTGTTGGGGTCAAAATGACACCACCTCCCTCAAATGGCCGCCGTTCGGCGGTCCGTGGCCCCCACTGCCCTCTCAATCCCTGGGGATAGGGTTGTTGAGACATGTGGTTGGTGTATGCCTCTAGATGGAGGCCCCCAGGGTTGTTGAGACAGGTGGTTGGTGCATGCCTCTAAATGGAGGCCCCCAGGGATTGAGAGGGCGGTGGGGGCCACGGATCGCCGAAGGGCTGCCACTTGAGGGAGGTTGTATCATTTTGACCCCGACACTACTACTAGGCAAAATGATACCACCGCCCTCAATTGGCAGCCATTCGGCGATCCGTGGCCCCCACCACTCTCTCTCTCTCTCTCTCAATCCCTCGGGCATAGGCTGTTGAGACGGGGGCCACCACGGATCGCCGAACGGCTGCCAGGAATGTAGGATCATCCCGACACTACTACTACCAGGGTCTGAACGCCCATTTAGAGACAAGCCTCCACAGTGATATCCACCACTGATCGCCATCAACCACACCAGAAGGGTCAGGGATATACACAACCCACAGGTACTGATCGCCACACATAATAGTGTCTGAATGCCCATTTAGAGACAGGCATCCACAGGGATATACACCACGATTACTGTTGCACAGCTTCGCGCTATTGCAAAGCAATTCGGCCTTAGAGGCTACTCTAAGGCCAAGAAAGCCGACCTGCTCCAGATGATCAGACAAGTCCGTACCGGGAGTGGCAGAAGTGACTCTCCCGAGCAATGCAGACGGGAAGGTTTCCAGTGCTTACCAAAGATGATCCTTGGAATCCCCACAAGAAAGTGCAGCGGAAACGTGAGCTGCGTTAGTTGAACGAGGAGGTGACTGCTAGCTTGCGAGCCAAGACTGTAGCGAGGCGGATGGCAGACCATCCCCAGGAGCGCTTAACTCTCCTACGCATGGTCACTAAGCGAGTGATGTCTGAACCCTTAGCCCGGAGCATAACTGAACCGAGGTCTGAACCCTTAGCCAGGAGCATAAGGCGAGAAGGCGAACACATTCTCGACCAGCGTCTCGGCGAAAGGGAGACAGGGGATAGAGGATGCCGGTCAATACGCTGGACATTCTTCAGAGGTCTAGAACGAGACCTCACAGGCCAGATCATGCAAACGATCCAGCAGACTGTCCAGAATGCCTTCTACCTCCGCTACACCCATACCTATCGTATCCGTCAAATCGAAGACGGTAGGCTGATGCTCTCCCACAACAATGCTCCAGGGAGCCCGTGGCTGAACACGACATGAGCAGCTCAGGACTGGGTGACAGCAAGAGAGCAAGCCCGCCTCGAAACAGACAATATCGATCGACCCAACACCAAGTGAGCTTCCGTTTGATCAATCAACGTTGAGGTCAGGGCTGACATCGACCGCCAACCCCTGCGTGGGACAGGCCCCCTCCCAGACCGGTTACGACAGAAGAAGAGTATGACTGCCCTCGACACCTACAGGGACAACATGTGTCACTGGAGATGTCTAGCCGTCCACCGAGGAGTGAGAACTGATAGAAGTACAGCTCCTGCATGAGAGCTTGCCACACAGTTCTACAACAAGACAGTGACAGTACCTGATATCCATAAGACCTCGCTGGATCAGCTGAATAAGGTCGAGTTCTTCGCCAAGATCGGGATTCATGTGCATGAACTAACTGAAGAGGGCACCTGGCACATGATCAGGGAAGCGGCTCACTACCATGACGCCATGACCATCGGAGTGTGGGACCACCATGCCTTCTACATCAATAACATCTCCAAGCTGGCACATACACTAGTCTGCAGTCACTATCAGCAGAGGTTTACAAAGGCATGCCATCTTCAATGCCACGCTGATCACTGTACAGGTGGCAAAACAACAATCATGTGTCCTGGCGAGAAGGTTGAGGCACCACAGTCTGTGCATGAGAAAGCCTTCTATCCGCCCCAAACATGCAGTTCAGCGGCTGCTCGTTGGATCGAGTATGAGTCGAGAAACAGAGGCATACACATACACCATGTAGAGTGTGGGCACGGTGGCGAGCATTGGATCGACGGCGCTCCCGTAGATGGTTATGATCCGACCACCAACACCGTTTACTAGTTCCATGGCTGTCACTGGCACGGGTGTCCACAACACCAGCGAGGTGAGGATGCCGAACAAAGATACCGCAAGACAGTCCTGAGAGAGGAGAAGCTGAGAGCCTCTGAATGCACGCTTGTGGTACAGTGGGAGTGCTGTATAAAACGCTGTCCAAGTGTCCCTAAACGAGTTCGGACTGTCCCATACCCACACTCCATAGTTTACAACTTCGAAGCACTCCTAGATGGTATCAAGACTCATCCTACGGAGACTCTCCCGATCGAGAGTACTCACATACCTATCTCTGTGTTAGTTGGCTGCCCCTTAGATGGTGCCATGAGTGAGCCCACTCACCTCTGCAATCATGATCCCAAAGAACTGATCAGAGAGTTCATGCTGGTGATCCAATGGTGAGCAACAGCAGTGACTGATCAACGAGTGGTGTGACCAAGTGCCTGTGCTGGGGTTCAACTCTGGGCAGTATAACCGGAACCTCATCAAGAAGTACTTTGTCGATGAGCTGACTGACAGTACAGGTACAGTTAAAGTCGCCAAGAAGGCTAGTCAGACTATGTTCCTCATACCACTTGGGCTACGGTTTCTCGATGTGCTGATCTACCTCGGCCCAAGAGTCTCGTATGAGGTATTGGTCAAAGCTTACGGCTGTACACAGCAGAAGATCTGGCTCCCGTATGAATGGTTTGACACACATGAGAAGCTCACCTATCCAGGGCTTCCTGACTACTCAGCATGGATATCTAAGCTCAAGGGGGGACTACCTCTTGGCGCGATCAGCGTGGGAACAGTGTAACCAGACATTCAGTGAGCAAGGAATGTGGACATTCGCCGACTGGCTGCGATACTACAATAACTAGGACGTCAGTCCATTCATCGAAGCCCTAGAGCGGATACAGGAGTTCTACACAGAACGAGAAATAGACATCCTTAAAGATGCGGTGTCTTTCCCAGGTGTGTCACTGCAGTACCTCCTACGTGGAACCACTCAGCATATGTCGGATGTTAGCCTCTATTCACCGGGCCAGGAAGCCTATGAGATGCTGAAGAGTGCTGTTGTTGGAGGTCCCAGCATCGTCTTCACCAGATACCATGAGGCCGGTGTGACTCGAATCCGCCAGAGTGAGTTTACTCGGCCACGGCGCAAATGCTCTGTACAGCTCAACGATGGCCAAAGAGATGCCATGTGGTAAGGAGACAGTGCGCCATTGGTCCGGTGTCAGTGGGGGTAGCTAGCTTTAAGGAGGCTCTCCTAGCAGGCAGCTGGTTTGGGTTTGCTGAGGTGGATATAGACCAAGGCTCTGTGGGCAAAGTTCGAGGAAATACCTCCTCTCTTCTATAACCGCAAGATCCCGGTAGAGACAATCTCGTCTGAGATGCTGGCATATCTAGGGTGAACAGGGAGGAAGCGGCCCACCAGCCAGAAGCTGGTCGGTTCCCTTTCTAGCAAGAAGCGGCTGCTGTACGCCCCGACACTCAAGTGGTATATAACTCATGGCCTGGAGATTACTGCTGTATACCGCACCATAGACTATGAGGCCAAGCGCCCATTCGAGTGGTTCGTGGAGAATGTTATGGAGGCACGCCGCTCGGGAGATGTAGATAAGAGCAAGACGCTCTTAGCAGATCTCTTCAAACTCCTCGGCAACAGTGCCTACGGGAAGCTCATCGAGGCCCTAGAACGCCATAGCAACACCAGCTTCACGAAGGATGAATGCGTGGTAGACAAGGCCCTGCGTAGTACATGGTTCGAGGATCTCAAGGAGATCAGTGAGTCATACGAGCTACAGAGTCACAAGCCGAGAATCACTATTCGAAGGCCCTTCCAGGTGGGGATAGCCGTTTATGAGCTCGTTAAGCTGCGAATGCTAGAGTTCTCCTATGACTTCCTCGATCGCTACGTAACTTGTGACAACGTTGAGTACCTGCAGATGGAGACTCACTCTGCGTATATCGCTATAGCAGGCTCCAAACTCGACGACGTCATTCACCCTGACATGCGAGCAGAGTACCAGGCTCATAAGCGGGACTGGCTAGCTTGCGACAAATGGTCTGGACGGACTCCGGGACTGTTCAAGCTCGAGTTCGATGGCTCTCGTGGCATCGCTCTCTGCTCCAAATGCTACTACGTGGAGAGCGCAGCTGCAAGTAAGTGCTCAGCTAAGGGAATGTCAAAGCGGCAGAATGAGGTCTCTTGGCAGAAGTTCTACAGCCCCCTACATGGCGGGGTGGACAGAGCTAAAACCGAGGCCTACGCATGCGCAACCAGGGTATCGTGACATATGCGCAGGAAAAACTCGGACTCTCCGCTTACTATGATAAGCGCCATGTGCTGCCAGATGGGGTCCATACCGAGCCCATCGAGTATCATGTTAGCACCCTAATGGGTGGTAGCTGTGTGTCTGCAGGGACTAGCTGAAGCTCTCCTACGACAAATGGGCGCCTAGGCACTCCGTGCTGGCATGCCAGGTAGTACAGTGTAGGCCAACCCTCCGCTTCCACATACCTGTCAAGCCTGTGAACATTTATCGACCAGTTAGGATCTGTTGCACGCCGTCGACCACCTTCCAGCTCACCAGGCTCATACAGGTACCGAACCAGAGCATCAGGTGCTAGGTACTCCTCTCCCTTGTTCGCTCCTCTGGAGCTGTGGCCAGCAGAGTGTCTGATAGCTTCTACCGGCTTCTTCCCGATGAGCCTAGTAACCTCAGCATTGGATCTCTCCACCACAGCAGGCAACCCTCTCACCCATACTCTAGAACGTTCACTCGGCGTGGCCATTTCCTGGGCGTATTGATGTGGGATCAGTCTCTCTGCCAGTATCCGATTCCACCACTCAATGATAGCCTGGGCATGGTGATGCCCTACCTCGCCTCGCCTAACCGCCACACTGTGTTTCCGCAAGAGGACTGCAGTCTCCCCTCTGAACTTCTTACGCTAATCCACCTGCAACAATTCCGGCCACTGGAGGGGATTTTCCGAAGCCTCGTAGACACCCTGGGATGCCTGGGCCACCTGGCCAGCTGAATTGTCTGTGAGCGGTACTGCAGCCTTGCACCTGCTGGCGACATCGACGATGGTGAGGGCATACTTGTAGGTCTTACGACCAACCGAGTCATAGGGAAGGAATAGAACATCTGCCTGGTGAACTCTGTTCCGGACAGTTTCCTTGAAATGGGCATGCCTGCTGTGCCGTGGACGAGGTCTGTATATCTGCCACATCGCATGGCAGCTGAGCCGCTGTCTAACTGTCTCTAATGTGAAGTTGTAGCCCTTGCGACGTGCAGCCTCGAGTAGTTGAGGGGCTCATGGTGATATCCACCAGACTGATAGTAGAGTTCCCCAAGAAAGACGGTAATCCTGGATTTCATCACTGACGTCCACTCCCGTCCTGCCACGCACGGCCTGGGTGATTTTATCACTGACGTCCACTCCCGCCGTGTCATGCATGGCCTAGGCGAACTCTAAACAGATGACTCATTCGACTATCACTGAAGACCTCCTAAAACACCTCCGTACACCGGAGTCTCTGCTGGATCCTCACTGAATGGTAGTTTATCGAGTAACCCTCGTAAGTTACGGCGTCTAGTCTCTGCTGGATCCTCACTGAATGGTAGATTATCGATTAACCCTCGGAATTTAAGGGACTTGACCACGGTGTACAGAGATGCCATCCTTATATAGTACGGCTTAAATGTTCGACGGCTCAGATGGCCATGAGCACTATGGCAATGTACGGTAGCCAAGGACCTGCGACTCTGAAGAACGTACCAACTCCTGAGGCGATGGCTGGTATGGCTTCAGAAATCTTCACCTCATGGAGGGCATTGTTGGCGATCTTGCAGTCTCCCCAGCCTTAGTTGTGAATAGAGCGATCAGAGCGCCAACTGGTGCCAGCAGACTGATAGAACCTTTTAGGTAAGTGCGATAGATTCCTTTCGCTCTGTGTACTAGCTTGCGGGATTCATGCTCTACATCATCGTACTCAGCACCGACATCGTAGTCGTCTGCATCATAATCATCCTCATCCTAGTCCTTCCCATAGTCCTCGTCATCTATGTCCTCGACTTGATCAGCCTCTGGTTCATACATCACTCTGGGGATCCGTCGCTGGGGCAGCTATATAGTAGCTTTAAACTGTAGTCTATAGCATGCCATCCACAATCTTGAATGCGGGCGTGTTTGCCTTAGCTAACTGGGGACTCAGCTTTGCTGACAAGAAGGCGGCAGAGGTCGAGCGTGAGCGTCATAACCAGGCGATGGAGAAGCTGTCTAAGGAGAAGTTTGAGTACAGCAAAGCCCTCGAGCAATATGCACCAGAGGGAGGCACGCCGAGGACAACTCCGAGCTCAGGCCAACCAGAGCCTCAAAGAGGCAGATGAGAGTCTCGATGCGTACTACGAGGCCGTAAAGATATCTGAGCCAACGCTCAACTATGAAGCATCGACAAGTCAGAAGACAGCAGAGCTTATAGTAGTGGTGGCAGCTGCAGCTGTGATGACAGGAGTCATTCTCTACACACGATCAAGCTGAATACCTGATGTGTTCAACATGCATACCTTAGCAGAGCCAAAGTAAACTACCGTCACACCTAATGAGCGAGTCCCAGCTATGAGGTTTCGGATGTTGAAGCTGAGCCAGTTGCCCTGATTAGGTGGGATGTCCCTGCCCCCGAGGTGGTGACGGCTCTCGAGTGCTGACTCGAGGTTGTTGCTTCCACTGGTTAGGCGCAGAAGTGCATATGACTTAGTTTTCTCTCTGTAGAGTTGGCAATCAGCCAGCTCGTGTACCTCACCAAGAACATTGATCCCAGCAACCACAAGCTTGAAGTCATCTAGCTTAACCACCTGCTGAATGGCTCCTCCCTTCTGAACCAGGACCACAACAGCGACACAGTCCGATGCACCACGATGCAATATCAGCTCTACCCGTTGGTTAGCTGTGGCTTGGACCTGCTGGCGTTCTCGCTCCTCGTGCACAATCCACTGTTTTGAACCCATTTGCTTCAGCTCCTGGTCATTCTCGTCATGCCAGACATGAAGTCTTGGAGCATTCATCATCGCATCTGCGAGCTGCTCAGTGTACACCTGGAGGAACAGCCTATCCTGCATGGCGGCCGGATTCACGTGTGTGTTCTCGAGGAGGCTTAAGCGTGGAACTGCCACAGGCTTCTCGACACCTGCCCATAGTTCGAATTCCGTGAACGCCTCATTGCAACCCACAGCATAGTACCCCTTTCCCTTCGCATAGACGGTTGGGCCACGAGCCAGCGGACCTAGGACTCGGTACTCATCATTCACATAGGTGGTGTCCACGGTGCTGTTGGTCTGCATGATCTCCCACCTGTTCAGAACCTGCGGGAGCTCTACCATCTGTTCAATTGTGCTCTGAAGCTTGAACCTGAGCGTCATGCTCTTGATCTCGTGGATTTGTGCAGAGATTGCAAAGTCAATGTACTTCCCAGCAGCGGACAACAGGTTCTCATCGTGTATACTGGGTCGAATGACCATCAGGCAGTCCTTCCGAGGATCAGTGCGGTGCGATGTCGCGGGTTCAATGACCCCATCTGGATGTTGCACATATTGCAGCATGTTTAAGGTCTGGGTATATAGAGGTTTGAAACGGCTGCCATGTTTGGTAACGTTCTCCAGCAGATTGCCTATAGTCAGCAGGACAAGTCAGCACGACAGTCACAGCCACGGCGTGCACTTGCTCACTGTGACAGGTTCCGAGGACTGCTTCGTGACATCAACATTATCCACGAGTGAGCCAAGGTCACACCTCCGTCTGATGCAGAGATACTGGCCGCCATAGAGGAAGGAGCGCCAGCTCGTAGTACAAAAGAACTCCTGACTCGGATACTCTACCAGATGTTTGACAGCACCCAGGGCAGGACACTCCTACCTGAGGCCCCAACCAACAGTCCAGTTATTATAGTTCTCCAAAGGGCGAGGGTCGACCCCAAAGATCTACTAATGGTCGGGAAGTGGGCTGACGTATTTAGACTCCATAGCCAGTCTGGAGCAAATAACTACCTCAGGGATGCGATCAATGATGCTGTAGCAGAAGGTACTCAGGAGGGGGAAGCTGTTGGCCGCAAGGAGGCTGTTGAGAACATCTTTAACGCAAAAGGGCGCTGGAGAGTGGCCAGTGATCTGGATGCATTTGTGAAATTCCCAGAAGAGGACTGGAAGGACTTCCTCATCAACCCCCGCTAGGAAGAAGGGGAATGCTAAGGCCTCATGGGGAAGGTGGGTCTTCCGACAGATACACCAGATTAAAAAAATCCCAGACAAGAACCATCAGTGGCTAGAGCTTGAGAGAAAGTATCATCTTAAGAAGAAGCCACAGGCTTCTGCTAAAACTTCCAAAGTGGCTTCAAACGAAGGAGCTTCTGCCAAAACTGCCGAAGTGGCATCTGACGAAGGTCCTCAAGCCTCTGACAAAGTAGCAGAGACCACGATCGAAGTTCCTCTGCCATCTGATGAATGAAAAAAGTTGTGGCCGACAGTCTGTCAGCGATGATGCATATAGCAGGCTAGTTTCCTGGCTGGATTCAGCTTGTAGTTGAAGGTCTGCGCCTTTTCCAGAGATGGCTTGAAGTGTGACAGCTCATTGTTGCTGAAGATGAAGCGGTACAGCTCAGCTGCCCTCTGTACACCTGCGATAAAGTCCCCTTTGGTCTCCTTGAGGGTTAGGTTGTCGTATATGGTCTCGAGCAGGGCACGTCCACACTTGGAGCTGAAGTATAGCAACCGGGAATTGTGGTGGATGTCCAGTGAGATCTCGCGGGTGTACTTCTGAAAGAGGATAAAGACAGTTATCCTTGTGTGCCGGATGCGCCTGGTGATGTTACTGAGGTAGGTGAATGTCTTCTGGTCCATTGCAGGGTCATCGATAACTAGAACAAGTGGTTCTGTCAGTTGGGCTGCCAGCAGCTTCTCCATCGGTGCATGCAGGTTCTGCATCTTGGTGATTGGGCCATTGTACCATTGATCATTACTGTCAACCGCTTCAGTGGCGGAGTCAGACCCCAGAAGAATGTATTGAGAGTGTAGATGTTCGGCCAGGAGAGGCTGCAGCAAGATGTTTTTCCCATGTCCTGACGGGGCAATGATCAACACCACCTGGCCAGCATCGGCCGGCCTACTGTCGAATGGTACAGACATGCGTGCGGAGGATGGTTAGCACTTGGTCGGCAGTAGCCTCGTCTATATCTGGGAGACTAAACAGCAGTACTTCCTGCACCAGCTCTTTCGCCTACTGAGCTGGGAATCCTGCACCTCCAGCGGATACGAAGGATGCGATGGAGGCGTCAAGCATGAAATCCCAGCAGCAGCTGAGAAGATAGCGTAGAGGGCCTGTGTCGGCACCCACACTGTCTAGTACATTCAGTATCTGTATTATACATGCATAGGAAGCCTGTGTACACCCGTAAGTTTTGACCCATACCTCTTATGAGCCTCCTGGGCCGAGGTAGTTCAGCACATCGAGAAACCGTAGCTCAGGTGTTATGAGGAATATGGTCTGACTAGCCTTCTTGGCGACTTTCACTGTAGTTGTATAGTTTTTATTCTTTTGTTTGATGACAGTATTATTCTTTACCCGTTACCGAGTATGTCAAGACCTAAACAGCAAAACAAAGTACCCTGACTTCTTCACCTCTGGTAGCTGGAGGCTGGCAGTAGCACCTGTTTGGCCGTCGACAGTGATATGCCTCAGGCTGAGGGTGCCTATCTCGAGATTCTCTCCAGCCTGTTGGAATGAGCTCCGTGGTTTCAGGAGATCCTAACCAGGTCCTATGCAAAGGACTCAGCCATAACCTTGATGGTTCCAGCCTCATCGACTCCGAGCATACCTCGCATCGTTGCCCTCTCCTTGATGCCCATCCCCTTGTATACAGTCTTGGCCTTGTTAATGGCCGATTGTCCTACCATATCAGTGTTCCAAATGAGATCTCGGGCTGGGATGGTGCCTCGGATCTCTCGTGTATCTCCCTTCTCATCGAAGTCTAGAAAAGAGATATAGGCAACAGTTTCCTCTGAACCGAGGCGTGCCTTGCCCAAGTGAGCAGGATCGCCTACCTCTTTTCTTTCTAGGTCTGTGAGTGACAGAGTCATAGTGCTATATACAGATGGCTTAGACCTACTAGTTATACCCCCAGTGCAATAGTTGGGCATAGGAGGACCACGCAGTCGGCCACGGGAATAGGTAGCAGTGCTCAGGGTACTGGCCCTCTCTGCAGGGGCACGCCTTGTGGGCGGTCCACCATTCCTGGACATTGGCGATCCTCAGTCCACGTACTCGACTATGGGCTACACACCGCCCTATGGCACGCCATGACTCATATGCTGCAGGGGTCTCATGATCCATCTCTCACTATTCAGAGGTTTTAAACATAGGCGACGATGATCTCAGCCATTGCACTCGTTGCTAGCCCTAGAACTGCGGCCTCCATTAGTGTAACACATTAACCCATGATCTTGGCGGCAACAGTGTAGGAGGCCCCACTGAGGGCGATCTTTGGGATGGGGTGACCTATTCTGAGACAATGCCCGGCCACCCCACTCACCGCTGTAGTGAGGAGAGCTGCAGTGGCGGCAGGAAGAATCTCATTTCCCCTTGTCATCTTCACCACGGCCACATTCACCGCCACGTTTCTGGCGACATGGACTGCCAGAAGTTTTGCTTTGGTCAGTAACTTCTGTGTCTTGGTTTGCAGCAGATTCTCCACCTTCTGAAGACTCGACTGGCTCTCGGGCAGTTGCTTCAAGATCTGTACCGTTGATGTCATTGTTTAGGCACTGAGTATACAACGCGGTTAAACGTCTGGGTCCCCTGTCGAGAGAGCTAATAAGATTTTTCCAGTCTGCGTCTGCCAGGTGGCCGGGATGGTACTCAGGAATATTCATCTCTCTATTGAGACATCTTAAACATGCCCAGGCTCATGCTATGTGAGAAGTACTATGATGTCTTCCGGAGGGAGTTGAAGGACTACAAGAAGAAGACACCAGGTGGCTCGCTCAGCTCTCCGGTGCTGAGCTGACAGAGGAGCTGGCAGCTGTGAAGCTCTATCTAGGATTTGGTAAGGGACAGATCTGCTTCCTCGAATACCTTATCATGGGAGGGAGTATCGTCGAGCAGCTCCTGCGAGCTAACGGTTTCTACAAGGATCAGGAGTATCTGTCAGATGTGTTCCAGCAGTTGCAGAATGCCATGGCCTCACCGCACTCAGAGCTGAACAAGGCTCTGCCATACTACAACCTGGAAAAAGGATGTGCTGCCGAACCCTCCAGCCCTTGGATGTGCATGTTGGCAGCGGGTATAGGGACTGTAGGGCATGCCATGCTGGTTCAGTGTCTCACCGTGGTCCCCACTGCTACTGTACGGAGTCAGGATAGTCTTATAGCTGATCTGCTAGCGGCGGAGTAGGCTGATCCCGAGCGCCATGATAGCTAGGCCTGAAAACACTCATAGAGCTACCACGGGAAGCGGTGTCATGTCGACTGGCTGCAGTGTCAGGGCGCCTGGAGCTGCCGTGTCGACTGGCTGCAGTGTCAGGGTCGGAACGACTGCATGGCCTGTACTACACATAGGCGCCTTGATGTCAGTGTTGAAGTGGACACCGGGGGAACTCCCCTCGACTATCATGTTGTCCCTGACTTGGAGGTCCTCGATGTTCACGTTCAAGTTGCTCGGAATCAACCATAGGTGTGGTGAAATAGCAAAGTCAAGTTTGCGATGGGCCTTCTGCACCCCCTGCTGGAACTTAGCAATACGACTACTGGGGTCTGTCACGATGATCATATCCTCAACGAGACTGATGAACATGGCCTGGACCTCTGCTCCGCTGACACCATCTATGGAATGCCACAGCTGGGTCTGTGCCGTAAGGAGGCAGTAGCACAGTGCTTCCAGGGACTGGTTGATCTGAACGATCCCTGCTGGTGTGAGGCCTGAGGTGGTATGTGGGACAAAGTCTTGCCACAATCCAGTGATGTGCATATTTTGCTCCAGGGTCGGAGTCTGGATCGAACGAGAATGTCGCTGTCTTCCAATGGCCTACTCGTCGGGGTGTTCAATAGGGGAATCCTGAGTAGTCCCTAGACCGCTGTTGTCACCACCATGCCACCGATAGTCTGGGTGAGGGCGCAGCACTCGCTCTGTAGTCTGCTGGCCACTGAGACGCTATGACTGTTGAGCTGTTGTTCGAAGTCGTTTGTATCAGGGAAGCTTGCACCCAGCTTGCACCCAGCTCATGGAGGGCTTCGTCGCACCATGAAGTACACGTGGAATCTGAGACAGCTGGCGATGATCACAGCTTCAGGAGTACCAGAATAGGAGTGAACCAGGGTGGAACTTACTCCACATCCTGCCGTGGCATACCACACGGCAAAGTTCAGCTGCTGATTCCAGTATGAGAGGCTTGGAGCAGCTATCCAAGTATGAGCTTGCTTCGCATCATTGATGGTGATGGGGCGGTTGGTCAACGGTCGTGGGTTGATGGAGAAGCTGGCTCGGGACCGTCCATCCACAGTGATGGAGAACGGTGTTAGCTCTGGTATATCATCCAGTAGACATCTCAGGCCAGTCAAGGGTGTACCCAGGAGGGGTGGTTGGCTCCGGATGACTGTCGTGAGGTACAATGGGAATGCCATCTATACTGGTGTTCTTAAAGCTACCATACAGGCAGCACACTATTTGTAATCGTCTTGACTCCAGAGACCAGCGAGGCGACCTCGCCGTAACATCTCGTTTTATAACGCCTCCATTTCAACCCCCCCGCTGGAGCCTTTGAGGTATTGCTGTTGCACTTTAGGTTTCTACGTGCGGTACAGGACTTAGACCTTCAATATATGGTGGCACTCTTCATCGGTGACATGAGCTTTGCTGACAGACTCGTCGATAGTCCGCAGCATACTCTGTGCCAGTGCCACATCCTTAGCATGCTTCTCCAGCTTCATTGTGATCTACCGCTGCTCCATCCCCAAGCCCGTGGCCAAGACAGTGGCGGCTAGTGTCACGCTACCCAGCGGGATGGCGATGATGGCACCGACCCCTGTAGCGAGAGTGGCCACAGCTGCCACCCTAGCACTGGCTCCAATCACACCTGCAGCAGTGGTTGTATGCGCGAGGACGTTGTAGGCCGTCATATCGCCTGCACGTTCTGCTGTACTTTTCTGCCACACGGACGAGATTCTGCCTGATGGTATCTATCTGCTGCAGTCGCCAGCCATGGATGGTACAGCCCTCGTCGGCCGTCACGGAGGGGTATAGTTCTGGTTGCTTCCGCCACTCTGATTTTGCCATAGTATACCTGGAGATTAAACCTGCATCACCTGCAGAATCTGCTCATGAGTCATAGAAGGGTTCTTTTGGAGAGCCTGGCGAACCGTGCCAGCTTCCTGGTGTAGAGACAGACGTCTCTTAGACAGGGGTCATCCAGCACTATGTCGGGTGCCAGTAGCTTTGTGAGACATGACATCTGGAACTTCACCTTATGCCCAAGATAGTAGGTCCGCCACTGGATGGCTTTCAGGGTCTTACACTTCTGCGCCATCTCCTCTTCCCACTTTATGGCATCTGGCTCCTCCTCGTCTGTGACATCGTCGTTGATATCTGGCTCATCGTCGTCTGTCAAGACTCCTGCATCCCGCTTACTCTCCTCCAGGAGGGCCTGCCAGTATTGGGAACCTTCACTGTTCCTTCGCTTCCTTGCAATGCTCGCGTTCTGTTGATACCAGCTCTCTCACTGTAGTCGCTCTCCTTCTTGTTGCAGTGCGAGCATCTGGGCTTTATCTGTGCAGGGGTCATGAAGGGGCAACCCTGTAGCTGGCTCATCTCGGCAAAGGTCAGATATTCCTGGTGTGATAGCATGTCTGGTTAATGAGTAATAAGAGTGTAAACTCTAAATGGGCGTCCGATATCCCATCCGTGCTGGCATATATGTTAATGGAGGGGCTGTCAAACAGGTGATTTACAGGTGTGAACAGGCTAGGACTGATAGCTTTCCATAGGTTGCTGTTGGCACCTGGGAGATACTCTATCACGTCCCGGCCGACTTCTACCAGTGAGCTGTTGTGTGCACTTCCCGCACGTTGATGTAGCACATCGGCGTGTATGTATGTTGTGCCCCACTGGGGCACCTGGAAGAGGACCCATTCTACATGATACTGTACCACCCGTCTCCCCTCTAGAGAGGGTGAGATTACGTTCTCACCACCGGAGAGCGGCAGTCAGACAATCGGCATGGTTATATCTCCTGTTTAAACCCCTCCTATAGCGTGATATGGAACCCATATTTGTTCACTCGACTGGTCTTTCTGACCTGGCAGATGTGTACGCAGTTGATGCTGCCAAGGTAGAAGAGAGCGATGGCACGTCATTCGCCCTACAGTACAAAGCAAACTCAAAGGCATTCTCCCTTCACCCCATTGGTGGTGATGGGTTGGAGCTGCTCACAGACCTCAAGGATGTGTCGAAGGAGCGCCTGGGTCACAACATAGATGGCCACAAGATCGTGTTTCGGTACGATTTCCCGAATAGGAAGTACATCCTTGAGCCGTTGATTGAGCTC
>JAVVLW010002550.1:0-25000 GCA_034401795.1 Chaetoderma sp. LZ-2023a
ATCCGGCACAGAAATATAACTGGAGACCAAAAAGGAGACCTTTATCGCATGTGTACAGAGGGCAGCTGATCTGTACCGCTTCATCTTCAGCAACAAGGAGATAGGTGAGCTGTCACACTTCAAGCCATCTCTGGAAAAGGTGCAGACCTTCACCTACAAGCTGAATCCAGCAAGGAAACTAGCCTGCTCTATGTGTCATCGCTGACAGCCTGTCGCAGCTACCGCAACTTGTTTTTCATTCATCAGAAGGCTTAGGAACTTCGTCCGCAGTCTCCGCTACTTCGTCAGATGCTTGAGGACCTTCGTCAGAAGCTTAAGGAACTTCATCAGAAGCTTGAGGAACTTAGTCAATTTTATCAGAAGCCTGTCACTTAAGCTTAAACTGTCGCTGAAACTCTAACCACTGAGGGTCATCTTCTGGGACTCTCTTCCTCTGGTAATACTCACAGAAAACCAACTTTTCCCATGAGCGACCAGCATCGTGCTTGCGAGTGGATTTGATGAGTCCTGGTAGTTATTATCTGGGAATATCAGAAATGCTGCCAGATCACTGGCCAATCTCCTGCACCTTTTTTCGTTGAAGATATGCTCAACAGCCGCCTTGCGGCCAACAGTGATCCCCTCCTGACTACCTTCTGACCGGTGCCATGGCTCTTCGCTACAGCAGCAATGACCTCCTGCCTGAGGGCGTTATTTGCTTCAGACTGGAGTCTATCGAGCATCTCTCGCTCTTCGTGGCTATGGAGGCTAAATACGTCAGCCCACTTCCCGACCATTAGTAAATCTTTGGGGTCGACCCTCGCCCTTTGGAGAGCTAGAATAACAGGACTGTTGGTTTGGGACACGGGTGGTAGGCCGAGTGTCTTGCCATGGGTGCTGTCAAACCTCCGGTAGAGTATCCGAGTCAGGAGTTAGTTTGTACTACAAGCTGGCGCTCCTTCCTCTATGGTGGCCAGTATCTCTGCATCAGACGGAGGTGTGACCTTAATAATAATACTAATAATAGTACACTTATATGGTGCAAAACTCCACGCAAAAGGCGTGCTCTATGCGCTTACAAAACGACGTAAATTTTAAGTTAACAGTTTTGATGACATTGGCTAAAAAGGATGGTTTTCAGTCTGCGCTTAAACGAGGCCAATGTAGGACAGGATTTAACATTGAGTGGAAACAAGTTCCATTCGATTTCAGCTGCGTATGAAAATGTTTTAGACCGATAGGATGTCAGACGGGTTGGAGGAACCTTTAATTCATTTTTGTTCTCAGATCTTAGTGATCGTCCAGGAATGTATGGCACTGTTAGTTCGGAAAGGTATGAAGGAGCAGTTCCCACTCTACACTGGTACGTCTGACAAAGAATTTTGAAGCGAATTCTTTGTTCGATCGGTAACCAGTGTAAAGCTTTCAAAATAGGAGAGATTCGTGCATATTTGGGACAGCGAGAAATAATCCTGGCAGCAGTGTTTTGAATTGCCTGCAATTTATTGATGAGCACCTTTAGGGCACCCATCAAGTCATGCCGACTTGTTCTGCTGCCTATAGACAATCTGCTGGACAACTATACCAAACATGCCAGCGGTTTAAAACCTCTATATACCCAGACCTTAAACATGCTGCAGTATGTGCAACATCCAGATGGGGCCATTGAACCCACGAAATCGCACCGCACTGATCCTCGGAAGGACTGTCTGATGGTCATTTGACCCAGTATACACGATGAGAACCCGTTGTCCGCTGCTGGGAAATAGATTGACTTTGCAATCTCGACAGAGATCCACGAGATCAAGAGCATGACACTCGAGTTCAAGCTTCAGAGCACAATCAAACAGACGGTAGAGCTACTGCAGGTTCTGAACGGGTGGGAGATCGTGCAAAGCAACAGCACTGTGGACACCACCTATGTGAACGATGGGTACCGAGTCCTCGGTCCGCTGGCTCGTGGACCAACCTTCTATGCGAAGGGAAAGGGTTACTATGCTGTGGGGTGCAATGAGGGGTTTACGGAATTCGAACTACGGGCAGGTGTTGAGAAGCACGTGGCTGTTCCATGCGTAACCCTCCTTGAGAACACACACGTGAATCCAGCTACCTACCATGTAGGATAGGCTGTTCCTCTGGGTGTACACTGAGCAGCTCGCAGATGCGACGATAAATGCTCCAAGACTTCATGTCTGGCATGACGAGAATGACCTGAAGCTGAAGCAAATGGGTTCCAAACAGCGGATCATGCATGTGGAGCGAGAATACCAGCAGGTCCAAGCCACAGCTAACCAACGGATAGAGCTGACCTTGCATCGTGGTGCAGTGTCCAGGTGGATAAGCTAGACGACTTCAAGCTTGTGGTTGCTGGGACCAATGTTTTTGGTGAGGTACGCGAGCTGGCAGATTGCCAACTCTACAGACATAAATCTAGGTCATATGCACTTCTGCGACTAACCAGGGGAAGCAACGACCTCGAGTCGGCACTCGAGGGCCGTCACCACCTCGGGGGCAGGTGCATCCCACCTAATCAGGGCAACCAGCTCAGCTTCAACATCGGAAACCTCACAGCTGGGACTCGCTCATTAGGTGTGACGGTACTTTACTTTGGCTATGCTAAGTTATGCATGTCGAACACATCAGGTATTCAGCTTGAGCATGCGTAGAGCACGACTCCTCTCATAATTGCTGCAGCTGCCACCACTACTATAAGCTCTGCTGTCTTCTGATCTGTTGATGCTTCAGATATCTTTACAGCCTCGTAGTACTCATCGAGCCTCTCACCTGACTCTTTGATGCTCTGGTTGGCCTGAGCTCGGAGTTGTTGTCGGCGTGCCTCCATCTACCGGATATGCTCGAGTGCTTTGCTGTACTCAAACTTCTCCTTAGACATCTTCTCCATTGCCTGGTTATGACGCCCACGCTCGACCTCTGCCGCCTTCTTGTCGGCGAAGCTGAGTCCCCAGTTTGCTAAGGCAAACACGCCCGTATTCAAGATTGCGGATGCCATTTTATAGACTACCATTTAAAGCTACTATATAGCTGCCCTAGTGACGGATCCCCAGGGCGATATATGAACCAGAGGCTGATCCAGTCGAGGATATAGATGACGAGGAATATGAGGAGGACTATGATGAGGAGGATTATGATGCAGACAACGATGTCAGTGGTGAGTATGATGATGTAGAGCCTGAATCCCGCAAGCTAGTACACAGAGCGAAAGGAATCTATCGCACTTACGTAAAAGGTTCTATCGCTCCGCTAGCAGCAGTTTGGCCTCTGATCACTATGTTCACAATGAAGGCTGGCGAGATGGTCCGCAAGATCGCAACAATGATCTCCATGGTGTGGAGAAGATTTCTGTAGCCATACCAGCCATTGCCTCAGGAGTAGGTACGTTCTTCGGAGTCGCAGGCCCTTGGGTACCGTACGTTGCCATAGCACTCGCGACCATCTGTGCTGCCGAACATTTAAGCCATACTATATAAGGATGGCGTCTCTGTACAACCTGGTCAAGTCCCTTAACTTCTGAGGGTTGGTCGATAAACTACTATTCAGTGAGGATCCAGCAGAGATTAGACGCCAGTGTACGGAGGTGTGTGAGGAGGTATTCAGTGATGGTCGAATGAATGACGGCTGTCTGTTCATCTGTTTAGAGTTCACCCAGGCCCTGCGTGACAGGACGGGAGTGGACGTCAGTGCTGAAATCCGGGAGTTTATCAACCGTCTTTCATGAGGAACTCTACTATCAGCCTGGTGGATATTACCGTGAGCCCCCTCAACTACTCGAGGCTGCATGTCGCAAGGGCCACAACTTGGAGCCAGTTAGCCAGTGGCTCAGCCTCCAGGCGATGTGGCAGATATACAGACCTCGTCCACGGCACATCAGGCATGCCCATTTCTAGGAAACTGTCCTGAACAGAGTTCACCAGGCAGATCCCCCCTGTGGCCGAAATTGTTGCAGATGGATGATGGTAAGGAGTTCAGAGGGGAAACTGCAGCCCTCATGTGGAAACACGGTGTGGCAGTTAGGAGAGGCGAGGTAGGGCATCACCGTGCCCAGGCTATCGTTGAGCGGTGGAATCAGACACTGGCAGAGAGACTGTACCCACACCAATATGCCCAGGAAATGGCCGCACCAAGTGAACGTTCTAGAGTATGGGTGAGAGGGCTGCCTGCTGTGGTGGAGAGATCCAATGCCGAGGTTACTAGGCTAATCGGGAAGAAGCCGGTAGAGGCTATCAGACACTCTGCTAGTCACAGCTATAGAGGAGCGAATAAGGGAGAGGCGTGCCTACCACTTGATGCTCTGGTTCGGTACCTGTATGAGCCTGATGAGCTGGAAGGTGGTCGACAGCGTGTAACAGATCCTAACTGGTCGATAGATGTTCACAGGCTTGACAGGTATGTGGAGGTGGAGGGGCGACCTTCACTGTACTACCTGGCACGCCAGCATGGAGTGCCTAGGTGACCATTTGTCGTAGAAGAGCTTCAGCTAGTCCCTGCAGACACACAGCTACCACCACCTAGGGTGCCTACATGATACTCGATGGGCTCCGTATGGACACCATCTGGCAGCACATGGCACTTATCATAGTAAGCGGAGACTCCGAGCTTTTCCTGCTCATATGTCACAATACCCTTGTTACGCATGCGTAGGCCTCGGTTTTTAGCTCTGTCCACCCCGCCATGTAGGGCACTGTAGAACCTCTGCCAAGAGACCTCATTCTGCCGCTTTGGCATTCCCTTAACCGAGCACTTACCTGCAGTTGTGCTCTCCACGTAGTAGGATTTGTAGCAGAGAGCAATACCACGAGAGCCTTCGAACTCGAGATTGAACAGTCCCGAAGTCCATCTGTTCCAAGCTAGCCAGTCCCGCTTATGAGCCTGGTACTCTGCTCGCCTCTCAGTGAGAATGACGTCGTCGAGGTTGGAGCCTGCTAGAGCGATATATGCGGAGTCAGTGTCCATCTGCATGTACTCAAAGCTGTCACGAGCTACGAAGCAATCGAGGAAGTTGTAGTAGAACTCCAGCATTCACAGCTTCGCGAGCTCATAAATGGCTATCCCCACCTGGAAGGGCCTTCGAATTGTGATTGCCGGATTGTGACTCTGAAGCTCATATGACTCACCGATCTCATCGAGATCTTCGAACCATGCACTACACAGGGCCTTGTCTACCACGCGTTCATCCTTCGTGAAGCTGGTGTTGCTATGACATTCTAGGGCCTCGATGAGCTTCCCATAGGCACTGTTGCCTAGGAGTTTGAAGAAATCTGCCAAGAGCGCTTTGCTCTTATCTACATCTCCCAAGTGGCGGGCCTCCATAACATTTTCCACACATCACTCGAATGGGCGCTAGTCTATGATGCGGTATACAGCAGTGATCTCCAGTCCATGGGTTATATACCACTTGAGTGTCGGGGCATACAGCAGCCGCTTCTTGTCAGAGAGTGCACCGACCACCTCCTGGGTGGTAGGCCACTTCCGCCCTGTTCGCCCTAGATATACCAGCATCTCAGAAGCCATTGCCTCTACCGGGATCTCGCGGTCATAGAAGAGAGGAGGAATTTCCTCGAACTTTGCCCACAGAGCCTTGGGGATCCTTTATATCCACCTCAGCAAACCCAAACCAGCTGTCTGCTAGGAGAGCCTCCTTAAAGCTAGCTACACCACTAGCACTGGACCAATGTCGCACTGTCTCCTTACCACATGGCATCTCTTTGGCCATCGTTGACAGGTACAGAGCATTTGCGTTGTAGCCGAGTAGACGGATTCGAGTCACACCGGCCTCGTGGTATCTGGTGAACACGATGCTGGGACCTCCAACAACAGCACCCTTCAGCACCTCATAGGCTTCCTTGCCCGGTGAATATAGGCTAACTTCCGGCATGTGCTGAGCAGTTCCACGTAGGAGGTACTGCAGTGACACACTTGGGAGAGACACTACATCTTTGAGCATGTCTATTTCTCATTCTGTGTAGAACTCCCGCATCTGCTCTAGTGCTTCGATTAATGGACTGACGTCCAGGTTGTTGTAGTATCGCAGCCAGTCGGCGAATGTCCGCATTCCATGCTCGCTGAATGTCTGGTTACACTGTTCCCACTCTGATCGCGTCAAGAGGTAGCCACCCGTGAGCTTAGATGTCCATGCTGAGTAGTCAGGAGGCCCTGGATGGTTGAGCTTCTCATGTGTATCAAACCATTCATATGGGAACCAGCTCTTCTGCTGTGTACACCCGTAATCTTTGACCCATACCTCGTACGAGACTCCTGGGCCGAGGTAGTGCAGCACATCGAGAAACCATAGCTCAGGTGTTATGAGGAACATGGTCTGACTAGCCTTCTTGGCGACTTCCACTGTACCTGTACTGTCTGTCAGCTCATCGACAAAGTACTTCTTGATGAGGTTCAGGTCATGCCGTCCAGAGTTGAACCCAAGTACAGGCACTTGGTCACACCACTCGTCGATCAGTCGCTGCTGTTGCTTTGCGAGCTTGTCCAGGTCTGTCGGTATGTACTGTGCACTAACATTAGATATGCTCGCCGTTGGATCACCAGCATGAACTCTCTGATCAGTTCTTTGTGGTCAAGATTGCAGAAATGAGTGGGCTCACTCGTGGCTCCATCTACGGAGCAGCCAACTGACACTCAATAGTGAGAGTCTCCGTAGGATGAGTCCTGATGCCATCTAGGAGTGCTTCGAAGTCGTAAACCATGGAGTGTGGGTATGGGACAGTCCGAACTCGTTTAGGGACACGTGGACAGCGTTTTATACAGCACTCCCACTGTACCACGCGTGCATCCAGATGTTCTCAGCTTCTCCTCTCTCAGGACTGTCTTGCGGTATCTTTGTTCGGCATCCTCACCTCGCTGGTGTTGTGGACACCTGTGCCAGTGACAGCCATGGAACTGGTAAACGGTATTGGTGGTCGGATCATAACCATCTACGGGAGTGCCCTCGATCCAGTGCCCGCCACCATGCCCACACTCTACATGGTGTATGTGTATGCCTCTGTTTCTCGAATCATACTCGAGCTAATGAGTAGCTGCTGAACTGGATGGTTGGGGCGGATAGAAGCCTTTCTCATACACAGACTGTGGCGCCTCAACCTTCTCGCCAGGACACACAATTGTTATTGTGCCACCTGTACAGTGATCAGCATGGCGTTGAAGATTGCATGCCTGTGTAAACCTCTGCTGACAGTGACTGCAGACTAGTGTATGTGCCAGTTTGGAGATGTTCTTGATGTAGAAGGCCTGGTGGTCCCACACTCAGATGGTCATGGTGTCACAGTAGTGAGCCGCTTGCCTGATCAAGTGTCAGGTGCCCTCTTCAGTTGGTTCATACATGCGAATCCCGATCTTGACGAAGAACTCTACCTTGTCCAGCTGCTCCAGCGAGGTCTTGCAGACATGAGGTACTGTCACTGTCTTGCCGTAGAACTGTGTGGCAAGCTCTCGTGCAGGAGCTGTACTTCTATCAGCTCTCGTTCCTCGGTGGATTGCTAGACATCCCCAGAGACACTTGTTGTCCCTGTAGGTGTCGAGGGCAGTCATACTCTTCTTCTGTCGTAGCCAGTCCGGGAGGGGGCCTGTCCCAAGCAGAGGTTGGTGGTCGATGACAGCCATGACCTCAACGTTGATTGATCGAACGAAAGCTCACTTGGTGTTGGGTCGATCGATATTGTCTGTATCGAGGCGGGCTTGCTTTCTTGCTGCCACCCAGTCCTGAGCTGCTCCTTATCGTGTTCAACCACGGGATCCCTGGAGCATTCTTGTGGAAGAGCATCACCCTACTGTCTTCGATGTGACGGATGCGATAGGTATGGGTGTAGTGGAGGTAGAAGGCGTTCTGGACAGTCTGCTGGATCTTTTGCACGATCTGGCCTGTGACGTCTCCTTCTAGACCTCTGAAGAATGCCCAGTGTACTGACCGGCGTCCTCTATCCTCTGTCTCCCTTTCGCCGAGATGCTGGTCGGGAATGTGTTCACCTTCTCGCCTCATGCTCCGGGCTAAGGGTTCAGCCCTCGGCCCCCCCCCCCCATCACTCGCTTGGTGATCCTGCATAGGGAAGGTAAGCGCTCCAGTGGATTGTCCGCCATCCGCCTCTCTACAGTCTTGGATCGCAAACTAGCAGTCACCTCCTCAAGGATAATCTTTGGTAAGTGCTGGAAACCTTCCCGTCTTCATTGCTCAGGAGAGTCACTTCTGCAACTCATCGGCATGGGCCTGTCCGATCATCTGGAGCAGGTCGGCTTTCTTGACCTTAGAGTAGCCTCTAAGGCTGAATTGTTTTGCAATAGTACGAAGCTGTGCAACAGTAATTATGGTGTATATCACTGTGGATGCCTGTCTCTAAATAGGCGTTCAGACCCTATTATGTGTGGTGCTCACAAAGCGATCAGTACCTGAAACCTGTGGGGTGTCCGTGTCGTGTCGATGTAATAGTGGATGCTTGTATCTAAATGGGCATTCAGATGTGTGTGGGGTTGATCACAAGGCGCTCAGGCCCATTGTGTGTAATATTGTTTATAGATAAGCGTTTACACGTAGTTGAGTGTTTTGAGTGTTTAAACGTAATGTATGGTTGTGCATTCACACATGGTATACCCTTATCGATGCTGTGTCTAATTGGGTGTTAACACATAGCAGGTGGGCTAAATAAACTACTATTCTTGACTTTGGCCCAGTCGAGGGTCAGTGGTCAGCAATCATGGGTGTTATGTGACTGTGCGGGTAAAGAGTAATTGTAGACATGGAATCACGTGATCATGTTGCGCCGATCAGCCGGACGGGTATGGGACATCCCAACTAAGTCGGGTATGGGACGACCGCTCCGGGTGCATTCCAAGCATGCATGCCCCCTGGATAGGATAGTATGCGGGTATAAAGCCCTATGAGAGAGGTATGGCTAAGTCCATAAGAACGCGTAGCACGCATGCGCCCGGGTCAGATCTTCCCTGGCAACACGTGTCAGTATTGTGAGAGAGTGTATGCTTATATTGTACCGAGTTGGTACTGGTGATTTCTTTAAATCACGTCATTCTCGTCGTTCTTGGTACCGATCAGGACCGAAATGAAGCGAGAATTTCAAAACTGTTTACCATTTTTTTTACCAGAAATGGCCGAGTTATCCACAAATGCTAATAGTGAGATTTGAGCCTGTGATTTTAAGTTTGCTAAGAACACAAAACGACGATTGGTTTGAACCAATGCATTAACTACCTCGACCATGTATGCATTAGTAATTATAGCTGATAAGTTATGTGTTCTCATTGCTGTATTGCTGCGCTTATCAGTCCCTCTAGATCTTGATGTCACTTCAAGATAACGTATATATTATAGACTGTAATTGTGTAGCTACCAGTGTGTTATCAGTCCAATTGATCTGTTTGCTATTAGTGCGCAACAATTAGTATCATTGTTTGTAATCTAATTATCGGTTCTCCGTTGGCTCAGTTGATAACAGCGCTGAATTCTAATAAAAAAAAACATGGTTCAAATCTCTCAAAAGACCTCGGCTAGATGGTACCAAGTTCGAAATGGTACGCACTAGTGTAGGGGTACAGTGACAGGGTACAATGACAAAAAAATAGGAGCTACGGGGAACGACATAAAAAAACCCTGCAGAGATAGAGAGAGAGAGAGAGAGAGGCCAGCCAGAGATGGCCGGCGATAATGCGGGGGTTCTCCAAAAGAGGTGGGGCGCTGGAGTGTTATAGTTTTTATTACTATTATTATTTTTTTTTGTTTCATGACAGTATTACTCGTTACCCATTACCCGAGAAGCATGACATCATGTCAAGACCGTGTCTCTAAATGGGTGTTCAGACTCCGGTAGTAGTAGTGTCGGAATTAAAATGATACTACCTCCCTCAACCGGCAGCCGTTCGACGATCCGTGGTGGCCCCCACCGCCCTCTCAATCCCTGGGGGCCTCCATCTAGAGGAATACCCCAACCACCTGTCTCAACAACTCTGGGGCCTCCATCTAGAGGCATACACCAACCACATGTCTCAACAACCTATGCCCCAGGGATTAAGAGGGCGGTGGGGACCACGGATCGCCGAACAGCAGCCAGTTGAGGGAGGCGGTATCATTTTAATTCCGACACTACTACTGTTTCTATTCGATCTTCGCGGAGGTGTCGGTATATCATGCCTGGTAGATTTACCCCCTCGCACTGCTCTTCATATGCGTTATACTTCGATCTAGGTAGCAGTTTTGTTGCACGTCGCTGTACATTCTCGAGAAGTGGACGTCTTTCTTATACAAGCGGGGCCATACAACATTCCCATATTCGAGATGTGGCTGTACTAAACAATATACAGTAGGACAAGAATACGGGTATCAGGACAAATAGAAGGATCAAATACCAAGGATCCAATTTGCTTTGTTTACTAGCATTTCTGCATGCTGGTTGAATTTCAAGTTGTTATCCACATATACACCAAGATCTTTTTCACACTTTCTTTCTTCCAGCGTGACACGTTGAGACTTCTCATTCATCCTGTATGGGGCTTTGTGGTTCGATTTTTTCCAAAATGCATGTTTTTGCATTTTGAAGCATTAAAACGCATTTGCCAGGTGTCTTCCCAATCTGTCAAGTTGTCAAGGTCTGTCTGGAGCTGATAATGGTCTTCCTTTTCATTAACTTCGGCATATATTTAGGTCTCTTCTGCGAACATCTTTGCTATGTTGTGGTCGGTTTGCAGCATGCCGTTGATGAAGCACATGAATAGTGCAGGGCCTAGTACACTGCTTTGTGGGATTCTGCTGAGCACCGGTGTCCAGCTGGAGCAAGAACCGTTGATCATTACTCATTTCTTTCTATTCTTCAGGAATGCATCTATCCACCCAAGAGCATCGCCACCAATGCTATACCTTTTCAGTTTGCCAAGTAATCTGGGGTACAGTGTCGATTGCTTTGGCGAAGTCAAGGTAAATAACATTCACTGATTTGCCCTCATCTACAGCCTTGGTACAGAAGTCGATGGATTCTAAAAGCTGGGTAGTGCATGCTCGTCCGCAAACAAAGCTGTGCTGACAATCGGTGATGTAGCTGGGCATATGTTTCATCAGTGCATCCCTTATAAACTGTTCCATTATTTTGCACACCACATATATTAAGCTGATTAGTCTTTAGTTGTTGGGTAATGACTGTCTTGTGGTAGTACTCTTTCTCATAAGGATCTATGGAAAAAGTACAGTCAGGGGCTTGGTGATGGTTTTACTAGCTTCTCTCAATACCCTAGCGTGCAGTTCATCCAGTCCTTGCACTTTGGTTATTGACAGGTTGTTAAGTTTTTTTACGACCTCGTCCTCTTTAATCACAATATCATCTAATCTACCTGATGCTGCTGTATTGGGTAGTGTTGGGATGTGTGTTGCCTTTTCACGGGTAAATACACTTGTAAAGTAAGTGTTGACGTCTTCTGCCTTCTCTTCGTTGGACCCGGTAATTGTGCCATCCTCGCATTGCAGGTATGTAATTCACGATGTATTTAGTTTTGATTTGGCATAGCTGTAAAAAGCTTTAGGGTTGGTTTTGGATTTCTTTGCTACCTCACGCTATAAATCTCGCTTTGCTCTATGCACCTGCCACTTTAACTGATTGCGACATTTGGCATATTCGTTGCATTTCGATTCATCCCGTGTCTCTCCGAATTTGTTGAATGCTACATGCTTGTTCCTCAGTTTTGCTCGAAGGCTGGTAATCATCCAAGGGTTTTTTTCTGCCTATGATACGAGGTACCTCTTATGCATTTCCGTGGGACACATTTGTTTACAGCATCTAGGATTTTACTCTTAATGATGGTCCAAGTCTGTTCAGTATTTATATCTTTCAATTCATGATCCCAGACTACGTTTTCCAAGATTTCCCTGAGCTTGTCATAGTCGCCTCTATCATAGATCAGTTTCTGTAAAGTTGATGGACTGACTAGGATGTAGCAGTTTACTGTAAACAATAGGGTGACATGAAGACTTTTACCCAAAGGTGGCAAGTACTTAATCTCGCCGGCAATATCTTCTTCTTTGTTTAATACCAAGTCTAGGATGTTAGATTTATCATTGCCTCTGTAGTGGGAAGATTGCTTTACATGCTGGTGTAGGCAGGAGTCCCTTACCGATTTACCTGAGCTGCTGGTAGTCTTACATCGATACTTGAGCTGCTCGAGTTGGATGGCTTCGAACTAGCCGGCCGTCTCTGGTGATTATCCAGTGGAAATTCTGTTTGTTTGCACCGACTGTTGATTTCTTGAATGCCTCTATTTCCTTAACTTTGCAAATTATGTTTGTTCTAGTCGGGTCATATCTCTTTTAATGACTATTTGCCTTGCTCTCTCGTCCTTGCACTGCGTCAGCAGTCACGCATTCCTCAGTATCTCGTTTTCGTGTCAAGACTGTTGACTGATAGTCGTAGAGGCTGTGCCTTATGGCCGTTTGTTTTTCTACCTGATCACACAGGTCCGTTGATTACTCTTATGTGGAGATCATTTTACAACTCCTTTACGGCTCTGAAGTCATTTATCTTTTCTCATAACTGGATCGGCTTCTTCAATTAACCATTATCCCAAACAGGATGATGTTGTATTTCCTTCGCTCCCGTTCTTTCATTTCACTAACACTCTCTATCATCATCTTACTCCTATCCTCTTCCATTGCTACCATAACCTGACTCTTTATCTCCGCTTCTATGTCCAGTTGGGGATCTGGTTGGGATACCTGCTCTAACGATGCTAATCTAGCTTCTTTTTCATTCATATGTTTCTGTATGGCATTAATCTCTGTGTCGAGTCGTGTGTTGATAGACTTATCATTGTGTGATACGCGTTTGTTTACACTGTCTCTTATCCAGATTTTGAATCATGTTTATGATTGTGTGGATGAGATTGACAACTCCACGGTTACAGTAATTACAGTACCAGCGTATTTGGCTGGTGGCACCATCCCTAATACTGTTGAAAATAGATAGTGGTACATATTGACATTGAGGACCTATGTGGTACCAAGTGAGGCTTATCTCACATTCAAGGGCATCGTATCGCTGCCATCCATTTGAGATGAGACTTCATCATCCGAAACAAAATTTCTTTGCGACCTTACCTCTGGTGAGGGCTGTAAATTACTCTTATCTCTCTGGGATGAACGAATATCTGTTAGTTTCTTATCTTTGTGAAAATCCTGCTGTGATTTCGAGTTTTTCGACAAGACGACGGCCATTTTTGCTATTGAATTGAACATTCCTACTCATAGGTGACGTCACCATTGTTGTCGTAGCTATGGACGTAGATATGGATGCTTTTGCTTCAACACTATAAATCACTAATTTGACAATTTGATGATATTTTCGCGGTAGATCTCGGGCGGTAATGCTCCCAAATACGATACACAAAGATATCTGCTTTTTGTATTTGAAAAACTGTATTTTTGATGATAAAACCTCTCTGAATCAAATACGTCTGCACCCGCCTGTGCTAAAATCCGAACTAGAAAGTCTATGTTATGTGAGAGTAATTAGAAATGATAGAGATGGTAAATATATCTAGATTTAAGCGAATTCCATCCAGAAGGTTGGCCTTCAAAACGTGGAACATATATGAGTGGAGATGCATGTTTAGAATTTATTCGTCAGATACCCGAGCTTGATCAACAAATAGTTCTTACCCATTAGCGTAAAAACGTTGACTATAATTTTGAGCTAGAATCTAACACTATATTATCAATAAATGAGGAATTTGCTGGTGTGGACATTCGCAGCTATTTTATTCGTCAGATTTACTTCAGCCTACACGTGCAAGTATATAGTTTAATACTTATGAATTGATTTATTTGAAAGTGCATAATGACAATTTGGTATGCGCTGTTAGGTCGTCACTAAGAAATGGGGTGGGGGGGGGAATGGTAGATAGGTGAGAGGAAATGGTATCTAAAACAGTGCATAGACGTCTTAATGTGAGCGAAGACGACGATCTTACCACACACATACGTCAAAAGGTGCAGGTGAGCTAATGATAGGATTGTATACAAACAATGCTACCTCAGGGATACTTATGAATTTACGTTGTTTAATGACTGTCGAACAATGAGTATTTATATGTAAATTTACTCAGTCAAATCCAGACACACGTACAGACAAAATTGTAAATAAAGTGGAAGAATATATAAACATTGCATTGGATAATAAAGATTTAATACTTTCTTCTCGCATAGCATGCTTAATATGACGTCCTATGAAAATAACGCTACCTAGAAAGAGAAATGGGAAGGTAATAAGTATATCACAGACTGGTATAGCCTCATATAAAATCAATGACCAATAATGGAGACATCGCTTCTGTTTTCCATCCTGATCTCACATGCAATAGCCGTGTTTTTATTCCATCATCATGTGCGTGTCCTCATCCCTCAGATACAGATATGTTTGATTCAGAGTCTGATTCCACTGACTGTATTATTGTCGTGGACACTGATGGCATACATAATATGGAATATAGCGTGCAAAATATGAATAATGAGTGTATTAAAACATTAATGAATGAATGCACTCTAAATAGAAAACGTTGTAATTTTTGCTATGATATATTATCAGAAACTGTTTCAATATTGAACCATTATTGTCCGATTAAGACATTAAAAAGAAATATTCCATTTTATCGCGAATGTAATATATTTTTATTTAATTATATTTTTTAAAAAGTAAGCATAAAATAATGAACTGCTTCAACTCATGTGGTTGGTCGTGTGGATGGCCAGAGGAGATAAAGATAAATCATCACAATACTCATCTTATTAAATTATGCAAATAATTATTATGCTTGTGAGAGAGGTCATACGTGATTATGTATGGACAATATCACCATAATGTACCACCCCATCATTTTAGCGTATAGCTCATATGATTTAATATTGACAGTTTATCAGTGTAACAAATAGCTCCGCATGTATAGAGCCAGTCATTACAATGGTATAAGTGTGTGTGTGTGTGTGTGTGTGTGTGTGTGTGTGTGTGTATGCGCGCGTGTGTGTGTGTGTGTGTGTGTGTGTGTGTGTGTGTGTGGGTGTGAGTGTGTGTGTGTGTGTGTGTGGGTGTCCACCCGCATGCATGCATGTTTTTAATTAATAAGAATGAATGATTTTAATCTAATAAGACTCTTAATGCAGCAACTTAGCAACTGTTTCAACTCGTGTGGTTAATCGGAGGTAGATAAATATAAATTGTTACAATAATCGTGTTATTAAAGTAATGCAAAAGCTTATAATTGATTGTGAGCATATTGACGTGGTTATGTACGGGATCACCAATAAATAATGTACCTCCTCATCAACCCTAAACATGTAGAATCAACAAAGTAATAAAAAAGTGTAATGACTAATGTTTATAGGAATAAGTTCACTTACCCTTTGTAGCAGGTGAACTAATAATTACATACGATATCCCATTACACCTTTCTCTTCATGTCGCTTTTTAACATGCATACCTCTTAAGATTTCGTGAGGCCAATCTATTTTACACATAGGAAACAAATCATGTATGTTTTTCAGAGAAGCGTAACAATCAAACTCATCAATCCATCCATCCATTCATTCTTTATTCACTCTCCATTCTTTCTTCTTTCATTGTTTCTTGCCATCATTCATTCTCTCCTTTCTCACTGACTCCCTTTTCCACACTGATCATATGTAGTGCATTTGTATCGAACGTAGACTTCTAATTAGTTTAAGGGAGTGGGTAAATAGAGCTCATTTGATCGGAAAAGAATCTCGGCCCATTTTGTTTGAGCAAGGTTCATCTGTGTATCAGATGTGTGAACATGTCAACTGCAGATAGTGGGTGTGTGGAGGTAGGGTAGGTGTAGTGATAGTCAGCTCAACAAAATGGTACGTTTTATTGTTGTTCTCTAACTTTCCACTGACCTTTGAATTGTGAAAACGAGGTTTAGGATTACATTGTCTATCGCATCGCCCATCACAAAGTGAGTTTTGGCCAAAGTCGTCAGGAATGCTTTAACCAATACCTTTATGACCGTTACTAATTTGTCCAATAGTCACTCAACATTTTTAATGTCATATACATCAGCTATAGCAAAATGTTTCAAGTATTTTCTGCCATTTTGGAATGTTTTTCTTGTTGTTGTTATTGTTGCTGTTATTGTTGTTGTTGCTGTTCCAGTGATAGTGACACAGCTGTTGATATATGGACATATTTAACACCAAGGCTAATGTTGCATGTGTTAGCCCAAGGGATCTCTAGGTCATCATAGACTTAGGGCTCGTACCCACTTGTTAGATTGCATACCAGAAGTTAAATCTTGTCGAACACACAATACATTTGCGAATATACACAATACTTGTGCAAATATTCACAAAAGTTTTGCATATATACACAATAGTTTTGCGTATATACACACACTCATTTTGCATATATATGCAAAAGTTTTCTTCTTGGAAGTAAGCTAGCCAGTGGCAGATTGTTACGGCCACAAACTTCTTATATGTGTGTATCCATTGCTGTCTCTCTTTATTGCTGCCTTTCTGCCCCACATATCTCTAGGTAGCTACCTACCTGCCATCCTCTCCACCTGTCTGTCAAATGACTATCATGACCTTCAATGACATTCTATCATTAAAGCAGTAAACATGCTTTACCAGCTAGATCTTTCACGTGATGGATGGGTGGGTGTCGTTTATGTAAGGTAAACCCGCCCTGTAAGCAAAACTAAATGGGTTAAAAGCGATCTATGTTATAACAATCACATCGAGTCTAAGATTTTTGACAAACTTAATGTATGCCCCGATCATTACAAGTTGCTTATGCTCTCTGATTCGAGCATTAAGCAAATATGTGGGTCTGGAAAATGTCCTTGTTGTAAGTCTGACGTCGATTTAAACGTTCATGTATTTTATATGGAAGGTCATAATCAAGAATACATGAGCTGACCTGAAAAGTATAAGCTATGCATGGTTAAGGATTATGATGGCTCTCCGGTACCTCAATGGTTAATTTTTAATGATTTAAAAACTAATCACGCTATGAAGCGAAGGTTATCTATGCTGTAGCACAGCTAGAGTGTGCTCTATGCACAGCTAAACATCTATCAGAACATTGCGACCATTGATTCTAGTAGAGAGGTTATCTTTGAGGGTAACGAGTTCCTAGCAGATTTTATGAATGGCTTTTAGCGATAAACACTTGTACGAACTCTGCGCATAAAAGATCTTTTTCGTTTTCATGATTACATAGCTATCACTCATAAAAATTGTGGATTTGACTTACATCTAGAGATGGAAGTGTTATTTAGAAATACTCAGATTAAGCCAGACAGCGTAATTTTGAATGTTAAAAAATTGATGTTCCTAGACATCGAGGGGTATTCATTTTAAGGACAGTTTAGCATTTCTACCATGTCAGCTGCCATCAGCTGCCAGTCATATTCGGTGTAGATAGTGAAAAAAGGGTTTTTCCCTTTTTTGACTAGACGGTAATGAGTACTTTGATTATGAGGGTTCGTAACTCACCCCCCCCCCCCCCACCCCCACCTCCCACCACCGAACCCCACCTCACCTCCAACAGCCAGCCCTATTGACCCTTATGGAGCTGACAGCTTGTCCGTGTCATCTCGTCGGGAATTTGATGATTAAGGGTTAAAAATTTTAATGAGAAGCCCAAGTGGCTTGTGTCGCTCACTTGGAATTATGGGCAACTGGCGTAATTGAACAAAACGAGATGACCATTGGAAAAATTTACCAATCAAATTTCTGTAACGAATGTTTAAAATTAGTTCAGTGGTTAATAAGTAGTCTTTTTATGATCTTCTCAGAAATTTGCAGAAAATACAAGATGCCCCCCAAAAAGGCTAAATTCTGATTGATTCATGGCGAACATGTGTATTTGACATATCATGTTTCGGCCCGATTTTCACGAAAATTAGGTCACCCAAGATGGCTGCCAAACAATTTGGCAAATCAAGTTCCCTCGAATAAACTTGGTTCAGCTCTTGCCCTAGACCATATTTCATGAGGTTTGCATTGATCCACCAAGCAGTTTGGGAGAAGATTTTTTTCTAAGTCGGCCAAATCCAAAAGGGCCACTGGCCAAATTGGCTGATCGTCTTCATTTGAATAAACTTATATGCCTATGCCATAAGGATGCATTCTGTTAAATATAGTTGAAATTGACACTATTGTTCTCGAGAAGAAGACATTTTAAATTTCCCATTTGCTTAGTATGGGAACTTTTGGCAGGAAAATGATCCAAAACGGCTGCCAAACTGTTTAGCCGACAATTTCAGAAATGGAAAATTTGAGATCGGAATACGCCAAAATATATATAAAACCAATTTCGGGCTCAAAATCTATCAAATAAAAAAATCCAATATGGCCACCAAACACGCTATATCTTGATTGGCCCATGGTGGCCATGTTTTTTTAAAGATCAACTTCCCTTGAACACATTTTGATGGCCCTTAGATCCTAATCATATCTGCCAAATTTCGGCCCGATCCCTTCAGCGGTTCGGGAGAAGTCATTTTCGCTACAAATTAAGTCAACCAAGATGGCCACCAAACCATTTGGCCAATCAAGTTCCCTTGAACAAGCTTGGTTAAGCTCTTATCCTAGATAATATTTCATGTGGTTTGCATCAATCCCCCAAGTGGTTTTGGGGAAGAAGATTTTTAAAGACGTTTCTAAAAATCGGCCGAAATCCAAGATGGCCGCCGGCCCAATTGGCCGATTGGCTTCATTTGAACATACTTCAATCTCTATGCCGTCAGGATGCTTCCTGCCAAATATAATTGAAATTGATGCTGTAGTTCTCGAGAAGAAAACATTAAAAATTTCCCGTTGCTTTACCATAGGAGCTTTTGGCGAGAAAATTATCCAAGATGTCCACCAAACCATTTATCCGACCGTTTCGAAAATTACAAATTTGAGATCAGAATACCCAAAAATACATATAAAACCAATTTCGGCCTCAAAATCCATCAAATAAAAGAATCCAATATGGCCGCCAAACATGTTATATTTTGATTGGCCCACAGCGGTCAGGTTATATGATGATTCAACTTCCCTTGCACAGACTTTAATTAGCCTTAATCCCTTATTATATATGCCAAATTTTGACCAGATCCCTTCAGCGATTCTGAAGAAGACATCGTTTTTGCTAAAACTAGGTCAACCAAGATGGCCGCCGAACCATTAAACAAACGAGTTCCCTTGAACAAACATGGTTCAGCTCTTGCCCTAGAACATATTTAATGAGGTTTGCATCAATCCCCTAAGCGGTTTCGGAGAAGATTTCTAACGACGTTACTAAAATTGGCCAAAATCCAAGATGGCCACTGGCCAAATTAGCCATCGACTTCGTGTGAACAAACTTGGATCCCTCTGTCCCAAGGATGCCTCCTGCTAAATATAATTGAAATCGGTCCAGTGGTTCCTGAGAAGCATTTGTTTAAAGAAAAAGATTGGCGGACGATGGATGACGGGTGGACAGACGACAGACGGACACACAATGGATGGTCACCACAGCATAAGCTCACTTGGCATTTCACGCCAGGTGAGCTAAAAATGGTGTTTTCAATTTCAGGTATGCCCCTTTACATTTCTTGTACAACATTTAGACACAGACTTTCTATTATATAATGCCCATGTAAGGTCCTCTTTATAGACATGTTCTAATGCCTGTACGTGGTATAGCATAGTATGTAAAATAGTCTATGACCGAGCATGAATGTTCTCTCTGAGACAAACAATTATGCTGAAAACCGTAGCAGTGTTTTTTCGCTAGATAACTAATAGCATTGTTCAAGGCTATAGAGAATGTCTTTATAGCCACACATTGAACGTTCGAATCATTATCGTTAACAATGTCACCATTGTCATTCTCAACAGATGTGTAGTAAACGAATGGTGAATCGATAGTGGGAGCACTAGCTACATCATTTTCAAAAATGACACATTCTGCTTAATATTTCCTCCAGATCTAGCACATCCTGAGCCTCTAGATATACGTGACTGTTCACTGATTGGTCGAGATGGTAATGACGATTTCAATATTTGAATTAGGTCACGCCACCAGTTTTTCCACCAAAAATACTCGAATTTGGTTGGCCGAGAGCGAACAAAGGACCTCTACTCTCGACCAATCAAATTCGAGTATTTTTGCGGGAAAAAGAGGGGCGACGCCTTATTCAATCATTTATAACGTCATCACCCTCTCGACCAGTCAGCGCAGCCGCCTATGGTGTCGCCATTCTACTTAGTTGGGTAGATCTTGCAAAAAAGGACGTCTGACTCGTCTCTCCTCCTTTTCGTGAATTTATGGAAAAACAGCATTAGAAGCAGCGCTGACTTTAGTACTGATTTTCCATAGCACGCTTAAAGGGAAATTCCAGTGACAATCGGGAATAAGCCAACTAAAAATATACTATAATCCGAAATAGTTGCGGCAAAAAAATATAAAATACACTGTTCCATTGCCGAGAAATAATAAAATGAATATGCCCAAAACGCTCGCAAACGTGACTCCTGGGCGCATCCATTTTCTCGCAACGAGAGCGAGAAACCGCGAGATTATGACGTCAACGACACACCAGCAAAATATCGTCAGCGCTTTTAGATTTACCTGTTTACTTCGCGCTATGAAGGCCGAATATTAATTAACCCTTTAATGACGAAATTCTGTCAGGAAAATCAGAATATTTCCTTATTTAATGGCCATTTGCAGGCCAAGCGAAGACTATTTTTGAAAATTTACCACTGGAATGGCTGGTTCGGTTACTGAGACAGTCGTTTTAGTTGTAAATTCTCAAAATAACCTTCTTTTGACCTGCGTCCTCAACTTGACGATTGCAGAGGCCAGTGCTGGCATGAAATGGTTAAATCGCATCATGTCCGCATGTCAAGCATGGGCCTGCAGTAATAGAAACGATCATGGAAAGGGTACGGAAATTCACATTTTCAAATACCGGATCCACAGAAGCATCCGCATGAAAAGGGGCTAACTGAAAGATTGCTTCATAACATCGGCACTGGATGGAAATCTTCCACATTTAAATTTGGAAGACACAAGTTTAGAACATATAGTCTGTATAATTTTAAAATAATGTGTCATGCATTTCAAAACAAATGGCGCGGTACTTAATTTTAATATAACAGAATCAAACTCGACAATTAACTTCGTATTTGCTTGCATCAATTGTAAAACGGGATTTGCAAACCAAAATGAAACGATGTCGCTGATTGCCCGGTCGGTCAATTATAGGCAACCGCTTAGCGGCTTACTTCGTAGATGATAGTAGGTGACAGCTAGTAAATAATGACAGGTGTACGCTGGACATAATTAGTAGTTTAGTGCGTTCACACTATTGAAATCCAGCGTTATTAATCATTTACAACGTTTACTCCCAATTTTAAAATAACTATGCTGAGTATTGAATATTCTGAATTAAATTTTCCTGGAATTATGCTGCAGTAGCTTCCAAACTAATTAGTTTCACACAATAGGCCTATGCAGGGTAAATTTTAAGCTTTCTGCTTTTCTGTCCTTGAAAGGGTTAACTAACTGATCCCAAATCTTTTAAGTTGACCCATATTTACTGCCTGTTGAATATTTTGAAACTGGAATTTGACTGGAAGCAGAAGTTGCAATAGCAACACCTTTCAGAGAAACTGCATTCAACATTTATTCAACTAACATATTTGTCAAGAATTTGTTGTAGGTGGTTGATTGCAAACACGCTCCTGGCATAACCTTTTAAACATAGAAATTGTCCATAAGAAAACAATTTTTGACAGTTTAGCACTACAATGACTGGCGCGATCATCGGGACACTAATTGCACTTTAATTTCCTCCAAACACTGGCAAAGTGTCAGTTGTTTAGCCAGTACGCTAATTATCCACGAGATGCAAGATTTACCTCCCCTGGTTACGCTATCCTCGATCGGGCAAACAGAATAGGTGTGTCTGTGACGTCAGCTGCTTGTCCAAAATGCCGCCTCTATCTACTGGTTACTTTAGCAATTTAAATTGAGGATATCTTTTTTATTTGTTGGCATAAAATTGTGCTCTTGGTCTAAAATTAATGCGGAAAATTAGTACTTTACGTCAGATGCATAAAATACCCCAGTGGAATATCCCTTTAAAGGTGCATATTCACAGCACAATGCTTGAAAATAAAATTGTCAAAATTGTATACTTTTAGAGGCTTAAATTGTGGGCCTAGATGTGAGGAAACGAAATAAAATTTAACATTTGATGATTTCATTGCGTAGAAATTAATATAATTTTTTAAGTTGTAAAATTAAATTAGAGAGACGAGTCCATAATTAAAATTCGCAATTAGAAATGTGTAACAATTTGTAAGGAAAGACATCATTATCATATGTTAAGAATTATTTCGTTTCATTCAGGCACACAATTTAAGCCTCTATAAGTACACAATTTAAATACTTTTATTTTCAACCAGTTTGCTCTGAATATACACATTTAACAGGTAGATTTTCCCTGCATGTGTTACTAGTATTAGAGCATGAGCGAAGGGTGTACGATTTTGAGTGGATATGTGTACATTAAACTAGAGTCCGCATTGGATCTGCCAGATAGATCAATGGCGTTTACTTTACTCGTTCTGGTTAGGCCGAGTTGTGTCGATTTCCGAGGAAAAGTGTATGTTTCACTGGAGCTTAACAGAGGGGATTTCAATGAGGAGGCAGCTGCACAGACATTGTGTGAGAGCATGGAATCTTGGTGTTTGTGGTCATGCCCAAACTCTGGGCCTTCCACAAGGTTGGCATTACCATACCACATGCGTTTGAGAAGATAAAACGATCAAAAGATCATGGACCTACTACACCAGACTGCATATAATGGCGACGAGCTGCGATTAGTAAGATTGTTATTAGCGGATACTAAGCTAAGATTAGGTGTGAACAGTTCGAGACCATTATCAACTCTTCACGTGAAGACAGCCTCTTTGCCTTGCCGTTTACATTCCTCATCCCTGGCCTCTGTACGGCAGCACTCCACAAGACCAAGTCACCGGCAAATGTGCCTCACTGCGCGGTGTGGAGGAATGGACCGCTCCAATTTTAGCGATGCCTCTCCCATCTCGAGCTAAGCTCCACCCACATCACGCTTGTGTTGGGATCGACCGATCTCTGAACTCCCTGACCATCAATTTCCAGAAAACTATACATGTACGCTGTTGAATATTTTGAAACTAATTTGACCGGGCGCTGTTGCTGCATTGGCAGCAACAGCGCCCGGTCAAATTAGCTTCAAAATATTCAACAGCATGTATATTAAATAGTAAAGACATAAAATTCGTACGACGCGACGGACTATTCAGAGATAACGACGGACAATTTCGAATCATTCATGACATCACGATTATGACCTCATCTTACACGTCACGTAGTTGACTATGATGTCATATGACGTCATATGATGGATGGATAACATTGGACAGGTCGATTGACAAAGAGCTAAATCATACACTAACTGACGAGCAGCTTCTCCAACCTTACTGCAGGTTGGATTTTCCAATCATTTTATTAACCATGGACCCGCCGATCAAGGATCCATCTATAATTTACAATTGTATGACACAACCTGTGAATCAATGATGCTGTTCAAATGTAGCTGCTGGGTCAGATCCAAAGGCAGTTCTAGATTAGCTCGATACCTGACACCTTCGTACGATCACCCGGCAACGCTGGCCAGACAGCGTAGTCGCCAATGACGCGTTGTATATCATGTGAATCAAGGTGCAATTGACAGTGAAGGTAGCTGGTGGTTGACCATGCCAGTAGACACGCCTGTACGGAACGCTTTGGAGTTTGCTGTCTTCCAACCCAACACATATAAAGTTCAGGGATGGTGCCACTGGACGAACCAACTAAACGTACTACGTTCCGATATGAAAGAGGAGTGACATTTTACACTGAGAACCAGGAAGAACCTGCACGAGCTGAAGATTCTGTCTGAACATAAGACACAGTAGCTAAAGCAAACGAATGAATCACCATCATCGTCGTCGTCGTCGTCTTCGTCGTAGTCGTCGTCGTCGTCGTCGTCGGCGGCGGCGGCAGGGGCGGCGGCGGCGGCATCGCCACCGCCACCATCACCATCATACCACCAACATCACTACCACGACCACCATCACCACCACCACACCACCACCACCACCACCACCACCACCGCCGCCACCACCACCACCACCATCATCATCATCATTATACATCACCATCATCACTACCTCCACAACCACCACCGCCATCATCATCCTCACAACCACCACCACCACCACCACCACCACCACCACCACCACCACCACCACCATCATCATCATCATCATCATCACTAACACCACCACCACCACCACCACCACCACCACCATCACCATCATCATCATCCTCATCAGCAGCAGCAGCAGCAGCAGTGCTGTTGTCTTCTTGAGTCGCAAGCCTTCATCATATTAACACGTGATACATTCATCGCTCCGTTATCACAGGAGCCTAATAGGTCGTGCCTCACGTTATTGATAGAATAGTGGTGCGTCACACAAGGCGTTTAAAGACGTGTTAGTAAGCGAGACAGGGCTTATAGATAATAGATGTATACAAACATCAGAATTAAGAATATTCATAAAAGTCTGACAGTTTGACTATCTCCATTTGGACAGAATGCATTCTAATTTCATGATCTGTGAAACAAGATGAATACTCATGTTCAACTTATTCCTATAATATTTGGTACAGCATAGAGTGGATGTGTAGAAAATAATAGTTGCAACCGGTTGCTTCTAAATCTACTTTTCCGAAATAATAATCTAAATCGAAGCGACATAGCAGAAAAAAAGTGTACCAGCTTTGTTTATTTGCGGTGTGTTCCACTAATAATTGTTCATACGCTTAGTCTAGATACTTGAACCTTTACAACATATTTCACGGGAAGGTGACACAAATAATCGTAAAATCAGATTATGATACTTATCCGGCTTCTTGTTCCA
>JAVVLW010002551.1:0-25000 GCA_034401795.1 Chaetoderma sp. LZ-2023a
TAAATATGTTATCACTTATTGAAATGTTTTATGTCCACCACCCAGGTCCCTATTCAATACATTGCATGCTGTCAGCCATAATCACAACTGGGTCATATAGGTCATCCGTCAAAGATACCCGTCCTAGACATGACTTGTTCAAATTCAAAGGATCACCCAGTGACGACATTAAATTCATGCACGCGTTGTGCTCACCCACAGTAAGATCCATGATTGCAGAATTTATGCAGCAGTCATGTGATGTTAATCGTACCGTTCAAACCGTTACTGACATCATTATTACTGCTGCAAAAGCTGCTGCAATTAAACAAAAGCGCACAAATCGAAATTCAGCCCATGCGCATAAATCAAAAAGGAAAAACTGGTTTGATATTGATTGCAAGCAGTTGCTTAAAGATCTAAAAAAAAGGCTGGAAGCAAAGTTCGTTCTGATCTTTTCAATAAGAAGCTGCTTCTTGAATTTCGCTCACTACGTAAAAAAATATAAGAGCATGTTGAACAAGGAAAAATTTGAGTTCTTTCCCAAATGGATGCCCTTCATAGCAACAGTCCCAAAGCTTACTGGTCACTATTTGATAAGTTGGGGGACAGTGGAAATATTCAACTGGCCATGCTATCAGCATGACTGAGTGGGTGGCACATTTTACGAAATTACTTAACGACGTACCGAGTGCGGGCAACAGCGACCCGGATGAGATTATGGACGACTTCATTGAAAAACACAAAAGCGATTTCTTTAATGAAATGAATTTTTCTATTTCTTGAGATGGAATATCTAAAGCAATAAGGAATCTTAAATCAGGTAAATCACCTGTTTTCGATCTAATTATCAATGGAGTGTTGAAGTCTGGTCAGACAGAAGTACTACGCGTGCTACGCAAAACATTTAACACCATTTTGACTTCCGGTTGCTTCCCTCATTCGTGGCGTTGTAACATTTTAATTCCACTGCATAAAAAGGGGGATCCGCGTGATCCGAGCAACTATAGAGGCATTTCCATAGGGAGCAATATGTGTAAGCTATTATGCAGTGTGCTACGAAATAGGCTATCGATTTTTCAGAAGCCCATTCACTCATATCCAGAAGTCAAATCGGCTATATGGCTGGATCTCGCACATCTGACCATGTACTCGCCTTAAAAACTATGGTGGATAAGTTTGTAAACAAACACTAATCATCGTCTATACCATTGCTTTGTTGATTTCAAAGCTGCTTTTGACTCTGTCTCTAGAAGGGCTATTTAAGTTAAACTTATTAATCTGGGCATAGGGGGTAATTTCTTGGCCGTTATACAAAGTATATACTCTAATGCACTTTATTCAGTCTCGGTTAATGGACGCTTAGTGAGAATATCCCATCTCAATTAGTTGTGAAACAAGGTTGTGTCTTGAGCCCTCTACTATTTAATCTATTTTTTCCAGACTTCCCTGATATTTTCAACGACTGCGAGCCGATAGCATTGCCTGATACGAATATTAACTGTCTTATGTTTGCAGATAATCTTGTTCTTGTTTCGAAATCACACACAGGCCTTCAAAATGCTATGAACAAACTATCCGCATATTGCTCGAAGTGGCGCTTGACAGTCAATCTCGCCAAAACTAAGGTACTTGTTTTCAATAAATCTGGTAGACATATCAACCAACACGGCTTTCTGTTTAATGGATCGCCAATTGAAATAGTACACTCGTACTGTTACTTAGGCATAGTGTTTACCGCGTCAGGCAACTTTAAACGTGCTTGCACAAGACTTCAGGAGCAAGCATCAAATGCTCTCATCAAACTCAAAACTATTAATGTTAGAGATAACATAGTATCTGCTTATAGTCTCTTTAACAGCCTGGTAACGCCTATTGTACGCTACTGCATTGAAATATGGAGTCCTTTCTACACTAGAAGACTGAACCTGTCGAACCGGCTTCAACTTTGCGATTCTATACCTGTGGAGAAGGTACTTATCAAATTTGCTAAGTATTTGCTAGGCGTTGGCAAGGCAACAGCAAACGCTGCTGCGCGTGGTGACCTGGGTCAATTTCCCGCGTTAATAACCCTTCTCCCACAAGCCATGAAATACTGGCTTAGATTATGCAACGCCGATTCGTCGTCAATTGTACAGAAGGCATACATAGAATCATATTCACTAAAAGTTGTGATTGGTCCGCGTGTATCCAGCTCCTGCTCTCGAAATTCACTCTAATTAGCGTGTGGGAAAACCAGAGATCATTATATAGACGTAAAAGTATTAAATTATTTCAGGACACCATCAAGAATGAATACATTTCTGCATGGATAGGGCATATAAAGGACTCCGAGAAACCCCTAAATTGCGTTGTTATAAGCTTTTTAAAGATAATTTTAATCCTGAAAATTATATTTTATCACAGCCCATAGTTTCAAAGCGCAAAGAATGCTCAAAGCTAAGGCTCGGCGATCACCGTCTGCATATCGAAATAGATAGATGCTGTCGACCCAAGATACCTGTCGAATCCCGGCTCTGTAATCTTTGCAATCTAAATAAAGTAGATGACAGACACTTTGTCTTAGAATGTCCTACATTCCAGGAAGCTAGGGAGTCTTTATTTTCTTAGCTTTCTAGCTGTTCTAACTTTGATTCTTTAAATGAGCACGATAAATTTGTCTTTTTAATGTCAAGCAATCGTGGCTCTTCAGACATATCCAAAAGTATTCTAAAATTTGTCACAGTCATTATGGAGAAACGAAATGCCTTGAAGTAATGGTCCCTGCTTTATCGTAAGATTTATATTAAAAAAACACCCGTATACTAATATAACAGCTGCGCATAAATAACTCTAATGGTGAGATCCGATCAGTCACAACCAATATATGACGTCATAATCAATTATGTCATATGTAGGCTGACGTCACAATCAACTTACCTAACGAATGACAAATTTAACTCAACCATGATCATTTAAATGTCCGTAAAGTTTACAGATCCTTTGAGTGGTTAATTACTATCTAATGAACATTCTGTTGGGCATTTTGAGGCGTTTCGGCTGGGTGGTGGTGCACTCAGATGCTGCAATGGCGACCGGTCTGGTTGGTTTCAAAATATTCAGCAACCTAACTGTATAGTCACCTTGAAAAAGGGGAGTATGTGACCTCGGGGTTCAAAGTACATACATCGATCCAAACACACTCAGAAAGTGGGCGGGGCTTAGCTGCAAATGTTCGGCGCATAACTTGATATGGATCAATCTTTTCAATAGTTAATCCGGTTGTGGACGCGATTTGCCTATTGCTTTGTATAATATGTATATATTTAATTAAATAGTGTTTATTTATTTATATAGGGCCTATAGTTGCTTTATATATCGTGTTTATTTGTACGATTGTACTTGTATTGCCGTATCCTTATGTTGGATTTTTGCAATAATCTATCTATCTATCTATCTATCTATCTATCTATCTATCTATCTATCTAGCTATCTATCTATCTATCTATCTAGCTAGCTAGCTAGCTAGCTATCCATCCATCCATCCATCCATCCATCCATCCATCCATCCATCCATCCATCCATCCATCCATCCATCGATCCATCCATCCATTCATCCATCCATCCAACCGTCCGTCCGTCCGTCCGTCCGTCCGTCCGTCCGTCCGTCCGTCCGTCCGTCCGTCCGTCCGTCCGTCAGTCCGTCCGTCCGTCCATCCATCCATCCATCCATCCATCCATCCATCCATCTATCTATCTATCTATCTATCTATCTATCTATCTATCTATCTATCTATCTATCTATCTATCTATCTATCTATCTATCTATCTATCTATCTATCTTTCTATCTATCTATCTATCCATCCATCTATCTATCTATCTATCTATCTATATATCTATCTATCTATCTATCCGTCCGTCAATAAAGGATGAGTAGCAATTAAAAGTTTAATGGTGGGGACATGGAACCTCTTCTAAAACCCACCGGAGGGAGCACCAAGAATCAGGCTCTGTCTCGATATCAATAGTTACTCATTGAATACCCCCTCAAGTTTGATCGAGATCAACAGTTACCCATCGAATGTCCTCTCAAGTGTTATCGAGATCGGTTCATGACGGAAGAGTAGCCATGATAAAATATAAAGGTAGGCGGGTTGCGTGCACTTATACAAACCAGCAGGTGGTGAATTGAAAAGTAGAGGGCCATGTTGTTGTGAAAAAGAAAGTCGATAACATTGCAGGGGTTATAGACACCGTCCACTTCTATGTCAATATACCTTAAGATATGTTTCCGGCACATCAACCATTGCATCGACATCGCCAATATTAGTATAAGATAGTTAGTCCAGTAATTAATTGACACGCCTCGCGCGAGTGAATAAATCATGTACTAGTATATCACCGTGTGAAATGCAGAAATGGACAAACGGAGATGATTTGCGTGTGCGCTTGACCATAGTTTTGTTTACTGTGTACATATTTCATAAGGGCTATTTTCTAACCAGTCTCAATGAGACAGGACTGTCAACATACACGCACTTGCGCATGTACGCACGCACGCACGCAGAAAGAGAGGAGGAGAGAGCGAGAGAGACGGAGGGGGAGAGAGAGAGAGAGAGGGAGCGAGCGAGCGAGAGAGAGAGAGAGAGAGAGAGAGAGAGAGAACGCACGCAGAGACAGGGCAGAAGAGAGAGGGGAAGAGTGGTGGGGGGAAAGAGGGGGTGAGAGAGATAGAGAGGGTGAGAGAGTGGAGGGAGGGGAGGGAGAGCAGAAAATAGTCATTGTGAACAATAACAGTTGTTCACTAGGAAAATCTGATAACACGTTTTAGGCTTTCCAGCTTCCACCGCATCAGCCATATATTTGAAAGAAATAGTCTTGTACATATCAGTTACAAAGTCTACACTTCTGAACTCTGACCTTTAATGCAGCGCTATCATATTTTTGGAATATCTGTGGAGCAATATGACCCCCATCTGTGACTTGGAATATGAAAGATGCCTATAGTAACATAACCATTATGCATGTTTCTTCCTAGATCTTTTGTATTTCTCTATAAGGTCTCAGATCAAACTGCCTTCACGGGTTTGTAGATGCATCAATCTGACGTAGTTAATGAATGTGTAGCTGGACCAAGAGCGCTATATCAGGACTTACTTCATGTCCAGCTCTCGCGTATGTCCATTGATAGGCCATCGATTGTTAAATCCGTAAAATGTATTCGATCCGCGTTTACAAGCATCACACACATTTTACGATTATGACTGATACTTTGTTCCTGTCATTGATTAAAGACTCCGTTCCTTTGCCATATATAGACATAGATGTATCCATCAGCGTGTGCATGTGTTTGAAAATAAAAAATAGGACTGCTTGCTCAGATCTCCATCAAGTATAAACTAGAGGGGTCGTTGTTTTGTTATGGATGTCAGAGCCAGAGCCCATGATACTCAATGGTGAAAATGGATTTACACCTCCGTCTGTGTATGTTTGAATAATGTATGGCGCATCTTGTTTCATTTCTGAAGGTCTTCTGACTATCACTATTCTCTTCCATATGTAATAGGAGCTAGCTCGCAATGTTTATGCGCTGTGACAGTAGCCACCCTTCAACGGCTCCAATGTGTCGCCTAAGCTTAATAACACCTCCTTTGATTTTCATCTTTATATTTCCCTTTGTTCACATGAATACAGCTGGTTTTGTCTTGATAAGGGCTTTTATTTAACACCAATATTACCTTCATAAGACCATATGGCGTCCTTTTAAGTTTTCCCTCTGCTTGACAGCGAATGACCTAGAGGTCACATGTTTGATTCCAACACGTTATACACGGTAATATAATTATTCTGCCTTGCTGTGATGTATCATTTACCACCAAGATCACCTTTGTTATTTAGGACCTTCCATTGTTAATTGCAGTTTTTAATCCGATATGATCATGAATGATCTGTAGGTGAGTTTTATTACTTTGTTGGAGCCAGATTACTGGGACAACTTCTAATTCGTGTTCCCTGTGTCAAACTTATAGAACGACATTAAATCCATTTTCAAAGAGATGATAAAACGTCCGGTATTGACGACACCCTCGCCTAGTCATGCTACTGAATCCGGCTATTAAAATGTTGGATGCAGCGTAGCATTGACAGTAATGGTAATTCCAGGATCAAGATCGGATGCAGGGCAATTTTACAAGAGACACACTATATTAATCAAAGCTACTTTAGCTAGCTAGTGGTCAAATAATTTATATATGTAATGGTTATTTACTTTTGAAAATAGTGTGAAATTTGGGGAAAATGAGTAAGGGGAGGGGTATAAAACAGGCAAAATCCCGACTTGCTAAACGATAACATATGTGTTACCAAGGCAATTAATGAATCAGCTGATTAAACATATAGACGGGAAGTGCAAGTTCAGCCCAAAACTTGGATTTATCTGCCAGGCTCCACAAAAACAGTATACACTGGATAGCAAGTAACCGGGTTCGTGGGTTTAACCGCCCTCTAATATCCAGCCATTGGGCAATATCAAGTGTTGTCTCACTGAGAGACTTCTGAATTTAAGTCCAAAATGGTACATAGAATTAAGATAAACGCAATTATATATATAATTCCAGAATAAAAACTAATCACGATATATTTAAGTTAACGATTTAAAAAACGTTTTGCTCTAATGCAAGGCTTTGAGTTGGATGAACACACATCTCCCTATGCTTGTACTAACGCTAAGCTTTGATATGCAAATTACAGCATGCCAGGTCACAGATTACATTCTACCGATCCTGCCACATGGAAACTTTGTCATAACTAGCATACATATAATCAACTTATCATAATCTGTACATCTTCGTAGGACATTGTATCCTAAGTTAACTGTTACACCGTATGCGTGAAGATGCCAGAACGAGACTCTAGAAATCAATATTTATACAATTTTGATTAATAATTTCATTTGGTTATACACTCAAATGTTGTGTTGCCTTTAATCGTTTACTGATGGAATCCGTAACATAGCCATCGAATGCCATCATGGCGTCTAAAATATCAAAATATCGTTGATAGCAGCTACTGAAGATCAAAAAGGATGCACCCAAAATGTGAACCTGGTTCAGCTAGTTCATTTAGTCTTGACAAAAGTGGCCCGCTTGCTCTAGCATAACTAAGCTTTATAATAGTTTGAACAAGACCACACTTAAATTTAAATATAAAATTTAAACTAAATATCAATGTATTAGCTGCCAAGGTTTTCGCCTGCGATAGAGGAGAATTTTTTTATCATGGCAAGCAACTGAAAATGATTTCCCCAGAACGACATCAGCAACTTGTAACAAGGAGAACAGATCTCAGCAAGCCTAAGCGCACTAGCGAGAACAGATCTCAGCAAGCCTAAGCACACTAAGGAGAACAGATCTCAGCAAGCCTAAGCGCACTAAGGAGAACAGATCTCAGCAAGCCTAAGCACACTAAGGAGAACAGATCTCAGCAAGCCTAATCACACTACGGAGAACAGATCTCAGCAACCCTAAGCGCACTAACGAGAACAGATCTCAGCAAGCCTAATCACACTAACGAGAACAGATCTGAGCAAGCTTAAGCGCACTAACGAGAACAGATCTCAGCAAGCCTAATCACACTAAGGAGAACAGATCTCAGCAACCCTAAGCGCACTAACGAGAACAGATCTCAGCAAGCCTAATCACACTAAGGAGAACAGATCTCAGCAAGCCTAATCACACTAAGGAGAACAGATCTCAGCAAGCCTAAGCGCACTAAGGAGAACAGATCTCAGCAAGCCTAAGCGCACTAAGGAGAACAGATCTCAGCAAGCCTAAGCGCACTAAGGAGAACAGATCTCAGCAAACCTAAGCGCACTAAGGAGAACAGATCTCAGCAAGCCTAAGCGCACTAAGGAGAACAGATCTCAGCAAGCCTAAGCGCACTAAAGACCAGACTAACAAAATTAGTTTAGATATTTGAGCTCGAGGTGTCAATCGTATTATTGTTGTAGGCAGGAGTAAATTTCTTGTTGTCATAATTCTGATAACTGAAGTGGTCCATAGGATCAGGCTATCCGGATAGGGTCCAGTGATGTTCACATTCAGACAATGGATTCCTATCCTGATAAGGCACAGTGATGTTCGGATTCTTACTATGGATTCCTATCCTGATAGGGTCCAGTGATGTTCACATTCAGACCATCAATTCATATCCATACAGGGCTCAGTGATCTTCATATTCAGACTATGGATTCCTATCATGATAGGGATCAGTGAGGTTCACATTCAGACTATGGATTCCTATCCTGAATGGGTCCAGTGATATTCAGATTCAGACTATGGATTCATATCCTGATAGGGCTCAGTGATCATCACATTCTGACAATGGATTCCTATCCTGATAGGGCCCAGATATGTTCAGATTTAGACAATGGATTCATATTCTGATAGGGCTCAGTGATCATCACATTCTGACAATGGATTCCTATCCTGATAGGGACCAGTGATCGTCACATCTAGACTATGGATGCATATCCTGATCGGGCCCAGTGATGTTCACATTCTGAGAATGGATTCCTATCCTGATAGGCATCAGTGATGTTCACATTCAGGCTATGGATTCCTATCCTGATAGGTCCCAGTGATGTTCACATTCAGACTATGGATGCTATCCTGATAGGGCCCAGTGATGTTCACATTCAGACTATGAATTTATATCCTGATAGGGCCCAGTGCTGTTCACATTTTGAGAATGGATTCCTATCCTGATAGGCCTCAGTGATGTTCACATTCAGACTATGGATTCCTATCCTGATAGGATCCGTGATGTTCAGATTCAGACTATGGATTCCTATCCTGATAGGGACAAGTGATCGTCACATCTAGACTATGAATTTCTATCCTGATAGGGCCCAGTGATGTTCACATTCAGACCATGGATTTATATCATGATAGGGCCCAGTGCTGTTCACAGTCTGAGAATGGATTCCTAACCTGATAGGCATCAGTGATATTCACATTCAGACTATGGATTCCTATCCTGATAGGGCCCAGTGATGTTCACATTCAGACTATGGATTCCTATCCTGATAGGGCCCAGTGACGTTCACATTCAGACTATGGATTCCTATCCTGATAGGACCCGTGATGTTCAGATTCAGACTATGGATTCCCATCATGATAGGGCCCAGTGTTGTTCACATTCTGAGAATGGATTCCTATCCTGATAGGGCCCAATGATGTTCACATTCAGACTATAGATTTCTATCCTGATAGGGCCCAGTGCTGTTCACATTCTGAGAATGGATTCCTATCCTGATAGGGACCAGTGATGTTCACATCCAGACTATGGATTCCTATCCTGATAGGGCCCAGTGATGTTCACATTCAGACTATGGATTTATATCCTGATAGGGCCCAGTGCTGTTTACATTCTGAGAATGGATTCCTATCCTGATAGGGCCCAGTGATGTTCACATTCAGACTATGGATTCATATCCTGATAGGGATCAGTGATGTCCACATTCGGACTATGGATTCCTATCCTGATAGGGCCCAGTGATGTTCACATTCAGACTATGGATTTCTATCCTAGTAGGGCCCAGTGCTGTTCACATTCTGAGAATGAATTCCTATCCTGATAGGGCCCAGTGATGTTCGCATTCAGACTATGGATTCCTATCCTGATAGGGATCAGTGATGTCCACATTAGGACTATGGATTCCTATCCTGATAGGGCCCAGTGATGTTAACATTCAGACTATGGATTCCTATCCTGATAGGGCCCAGTGACGTTCACATTCAGACTATGGATTCCTATCCTGATAGGACCCGTGATGTTCAGATTCAGACTATGGATTCCTATCCTGATAGGACCCGTGATGTTCAGATTCAGACTATGGATTCCTATCCTGATAGGGACCAGTGATCGTCACATCTAGACTATGGATTCCTATCCTGATTGGGCCCAGTGTTGTTCACATTCTGAGAATGGATTCCTATCCTGATAGGGCCCAATGCTGTTCACATTCAGAATATGGATTTCTATCCTGATAGGGCCCAGTGCTGTTCACATTCTGAGAATGGATTCCTATCCTGATAGGGCCCAGTGATGTTCACATTCAGACTATGGACTTCTATCCTGATAGGGCCCAGTGCTGTTCACAATCTGAGAATGGATTCCTATCCTGATAGGGCCCCAGTGATGTTCACATTCAGACTATGGATTCTTATCCTGATAGGGCCCAATGATGTTCACATTCAGACTATGGATACCTATCCTGACAGGGACCAGTGATGTTCACATCCAGACTGTGGATTCCTATCCGGATACTGCCCAGTGCTGTTCACAGTCTGAGAATTGATTCCTATCCTACTAGGAATCAGTGATGTTCACATACAGACTATGGATGCCTATCCTGACAGGAATCAGTGATGTTCACATACAGACTATGGATACCTATCCTGACATGGACCAGTGATGTTCACATCCAGACCATGGATTCCTATCATGATAGGACCCAGTGCTGTTCACATTCTGAGAATGGATTCCTATCCTGATAAAGATCAGTGATTTTCACATTTAGACTATGGATTTCTTTCCTGATAGGGATAAGTGATATTCACATTCAGACTATGGATTCCTATCATGATTGGCATCAGTGATGTTCACATACAGACTATGGATTCCTATCCTGATAGGGACCAGTGATGTTCACATCCAGACTATGGATTCCTGTCCTGATATTTTCCAGTGATCGTCACATCCAGACTATGGATTCCTATCCTGATAGGGCCCAGTGATGTTCACACTCAGGTTATGGATTCCTGTCCTGATAGGGACCAGTAATGTTCACATTCAGACTATGGATTCCTATCCTGATAGGGATCAGTGATGTTCACATTCAGATTATGGAGTGATGTTCACATTCAGATTATGGATTTCTTTCCTGATAGCGACCAGTGATCGTCCAATTTAGACTATGGATTCCTATCCTGATAGGCCCCAGTGATGTTTACATTCAGACTACGGATTCCTATCATGATAGGGCCCAGTGATCGTCACATTTAGATTATGGAATCCTATCCTGATAGGGCCCAGTGATCATCACATTCAGACTATGGATTCCATACATTGTATAGCAAACAAATGCTCGAATTGTTGGACTAATAAATCACCAACCACCAGCTATGACTGAAAGAAAAGGCTGCAGAAACCGTGATGGTTCGGATGGGGAGGGGTGGTGGGGTTGGAGTGGTTGGGAGTCATCTCGTCATGCAGCTGGTGACATTCGTAAACGCAACACGACAATATTTATTTGTATCACAATAAGAAGGTCCCTCCTGTTCAAATAAGGATGCCCAGACCCATTGAAAGACAGACATACACACACCCTACCTGTCGTCGTGTTTAAACTTCCACATTATAATCCCTGTTATCATTGTCACAATCATCGTCGTCATTATCCTACTCGTAATCATTGTCATATCTGACGTCCTAGTCGTCGTCCTCGTCGTCGTCTTCGTCAAGGACGACGACGACGACGACGACGACGACCACGTTGTCGTAGTAGTTGCATGGTATAGCATTTAATATTCCACAAGATCAGAGGTAACACAATTTATATATTGCTTTGTTTTACTCTCATCAATATAACCAACATTGTTAGCTTTCCCTCTGCCGTTATTGCCTGCAACACATTCGGTGACATGCTGAGTCTGCAATCAAGCACTAGTCATCATGTTAATACCTGGTTTGTGGTATCTCAAATTGAACGAGGCTATCAGATAACTAAGGACGACGTCGTGTAGAGTATAAATGTGCTTAGAAATGTAGCATTTATGGACAGATTTTATAGAATATGCTCACAGTAATAGTAACAGTAGGCATAACCTGGTGACCATGACACGTGACTTGTATTCACAATTATCAATTATCACGGTGTTTATGCCACTACCGTCACATCAGCGCTGCTATGTTAATCCATCGTTACTTGATTAAGAAAATGCGCGGTGTGTTTAGTCAAGCAGGATAATGTAATATGTTCTACTATATTTGCTATGTCGCACGCGCTTTGAGTTGTGAGTGTCATGTCTATGTTAAATCTGATTGGTTGGTCCTTCCAGTATTGGTCCAGTCTACGTTAAAATACTTGTGTGATACTGGCACTCATAACTGCTTCTGGTAGGTCATTCCAAATGTCTACAACTCTGTTAGTGAAGAATTTCTTGCCGATGTTCAGTCTTGAACGTTTTTTGAGGATTTTCATGGAAAGGCCTCTGGTTGTACTGTTGGTGACTAATGTGATGTTTAGGCGCACTGCCTCTGCGTCATATTTGTTGGTTAGTGTCTTGTGGAGTTCGATCATGTCACCTCTTAGTCGACGATATGCAAGTGTTGGCACGTTTATCAGTTTAAGTCTTTCTTCGTATATGTGTTCTTGTAGACCAGGTCAAGTCTTGTCGCTCTCCGATTGACATTTTCCAAAGCTATAATTTGTCTTCTGAGGTTTGGGCTCCATATTTGGTTGGCATATCCGAGGTGGGGTCCCACAAGTGCTGTATATACAATTCTGAAGCTGGTGATGTCGAAAGATTCCATTAATCTTCTGATGAGTTTCATCATGGAGGTGGCTTTGTTAATTTTTTCGTTTATATGGAAATCAAAGGTTAATTTGTCATCAAATGGTGACTCCAATGTCCTTTTCCTTTGTGGTACATTCCATAGTCTGGCTACTCTCTCGGAGTTTGTATTTCTGGTTGTCTAGTTTGGATTTGCCAATTCTCATAGTTTTACATTTGTCCGGGATGGAGCGTAGTAGCCATGTGTCAGCCCATTCTTGAATGCTGTATATATCTTGTTGGAATTGTATGCCGTCTTCTTCGGTGGTGATTGATCTGAAGGCTTTGGTGTCATCGGCGAATAGGTATGTAGATGTGTTGGAACTAGTTACGTCTGGGAGGTCATTTGTGTATATCACAAATAACAGTGGTCCTAGAACTGATCCTTGGGGTATTCCGCTTGTGACATCTTTCCAGTCAGACTTTTTCCCATTAATTAATACTCGTTGTTTCCTGTTGCTAAGAAACTCCTAAATCCAGTGGTAGTACAAGGGGCCTATATTGTATACTTTGAGCTTATGGACGACTTTGCAGTGTGGAACTTTGTTAAAGCCTTTCATGAGGTCGCAGAATATAGTATCAATACATCCACCATTGTCTAGAATCTCTGTTCATTTCTCTAGTACATGGAGTAGCTGTAGCACTGTGGATCGGCCATTTATGAAGCCATACTGCTGACTGCTGAAAAGCTTGTGGTCTTTCATGTGATTCATGATCCATTTTCTAACAAGGGTTTCAAGTATCTTACACAAAATGCACATTAGACTTATTGGTCGGTAGTTATTTGGGTTCTTACGGTCTCCTTTCTTGAAAATGGCTGTGACATTGTCTGTTTGCCATTCTGATGGGAGTTTCCCAGAGGTGATAGATGCCTGGAATATATGCTGTAGCGGGAGACATAGTGTATGACTGAGCTCTTTGAGGATGCGCGGGTGTAGTTGGTCGGGGCCTGGTGACTTTGATATGTCAAGCTTGTTCAGTTGATTCTCGACCTCTTCTCTGGTTATGATAAATTCGTTTAAACATGGTGATGTCACTGGTTCAATGTTTGGTAAGTCTCCTTCAGGTTCTGAGGTATAAACTGATGTGAAGAAGCTACCTAAAACCTCTGCCTTCTTTTCATCGGACTCAGTGGTGGTTGTTTGACTGGAATCTTTATACAGGGTGCTGACACTGACTTTAGTTTTTGGTTTGGGCCTGATGTAGGTCCAGAATTTCTTGGTGTTCTACTTAATCTGTGATATTATGTCTTTTTCATGTACTTTGGTCAGTTTACGAGTGAGTGTGCGCACCTGGTTTCTGCCTCTAAAATATTATGAGTAGATTTTCTCGTCCCTAGTTTTCAGGTACTTTGTCCATAATCTGTTTCCTTTTTATTTTGGCTAACGATTTTCTGTTTAGTCCTATTTTGTGTTCTTTTGCTTTCGGAGATTTTGCTTTTGGATGTCGCTTGGGCACACAAACTTCAAGAGCATTATTGACAGTGTCAGTGAAAGATTTCCACTGCTCATCGATATCTGGGCCACGCTGCTTTAGAGAGTTAATCCAATCGAAGGTTAGCATTGTGTTCAGTTGTTTGTAATTGCCTTTGTCATAGCCGTATCGATGTTGTTGATCAGTAATTTCACGAGTTTTGATAACAAAGTTAAAGGAGGTGACTGAGTGGTCGCTTTTTCATAATTGTGCTTCTATACAAATATTGTCCACCATCCCTTCTTCATTACTGAATAGTAAGTCAATGCAGCTTGGCTGATCTGATCCACGTCCGCGTGTTGGGGTCTGTACATGCTGGAACAAATAGCTGTCCCTTACTGCCTCGATGAATCTAAATTCCTTATCATCTGTGCCAGAGTTGGTTGAGTAGTTGACCCAGTCAATACCCGATAGGTTGAAATCTCCAACTAGAAGTATGTATGGAGGATGTTTATCTCCTAACTCGCGAAACATAGTTAACATCTTATTAAAGTTCTCTTCTGGGCTACTGGGGTTGTTGTAAATGGATCCAATCAGTATCTTCTCATCATTTTCACATTTTATTTCGCAGAACATTGCCTCTTCATATGCCTCTCATAGGCTTGTTAGACTGAATTGTATGTCATTTCGCATGTATAGGCGCATGTCTCTTCCAGGTGAATCATTATTCATGTTCAGTGGGACTATCTCATATCCTTCCAGATTGTATTCTGCAAGTTGAAGATTCCTGGTGAAGTGTTTCGGTTTAGCTTCGGAAATACACATATTATAGATGGTTGTCTGGTTTATGTGCTGATACGGGGGTTTTAATTCCTGTAACTTATACTGGGTGAGAGTATCTGCATTGGTGAATATTACACTCAGTTGGTTGTTGCTGTCTTTTTCTTCACATTGTGGTGATTTGTACTTTGTACTGGTTGCCCCCTGGTCCTTTTCAATGGGAACATAATTACGAGTGTTATTTGAACTATTTACAATATTACTGTCATACAGGATGAAGTGCTAGTTTGCCTAATGTTTGTTTGTTTGAGTATCGACGCTCGGTTATCTCGGCTATTTGTTTCGCAGCTTTATGATCTTTCTCTCCCATGGCAGTCCCCTGATGACATATAAAAAAATTAACCAGTGGTGTCATTAGCCTGTAGATCTTTCACTTCTGTTCTTAGTTCCTTCTCGTGTTCGCGTTGCTCAACAGCCATATAATGTTTTACGCTATACGATTTATACGACGGTGCATCTCTTAATTTAAACAGGCTCTTCATGATTCTGGGCTTGATCGCTTCGGTTACCGTGATTAGTAGTGGTCTTGGGCGTACATTCTCTACTCTATCTGCTGCCTCCTAGTGCTCCTTTCATCCTATTCTTTTTATACTGACTATGCCCTCTGGACTCAGGTCAACGTATCTATATGGCTGTACATATTAGTTATCACGCTGGAGTCATGCTTAATTACGTCAGCCCTTAGGATGGCACCTGACTGATTTTCTTTCGTTCTACATAATCCTGCACTACTTTTGCCACGAGATTCACTATTTTTGCTGTACGATTTCGACTTTGGATGGGTATAGTTATCGTGTTTTCTTTTGTATTGTTACAGATTTTTGGTTGTTCAGCTACTTTAGCTTCCAATAGGCTTAGTCTTTTCCCTTGGGTGTCTATCTGATCAATCCTTTTTGATAGGTTACCTAAGTCTTGGATAATTGTTTTGACAGAGTCTTTGAGATTGGTAGTTTCAGTTTTATCAGTTTTATTACTCACGGTTTTCTCCAAGTTTACAATCCTGTCAGTTACTGTCTTCATGTAAAATGAACACCGCTCTTCAATTTCCTGATCTGTTTTCACTGCATGCAAAGCCTTATTCTCACAAGAGTTACAAAACCAGTGCAAATGACCGTCCTGGCACGTTTCTATCGGTTGCGATGTGTCATTACAGCCATGACATTTAGCCGCCATCTTGTATCCAAGGACACCGATATGTACAAATTTGAGAATTATAGTTTGATGGCTGAATTTGATTATTGATAACAGAGAAAACGCTTGCTAAATGTTCCGTATCACTTTACAATGCATGCTTTCTGATAACTATGGGGTGGTGTGGTATGCTGGATTTTCGGGAAACTTGCAATTTGAACTCGGCTAACTTTTAGACGTTACTACTCTCCGCGCACTCTGAACATGCACCTTGGAATAATGCTTTCGTGTTGTTTGACAGAGGATCACTTATTTAGCATGGCAAATCATGACCATACACTGTACCCATGTGAGTAATAGCAGCAGCGGCAACGACAACAATACCAGCAGCACGAGCAACAGTAGTGACAGTAGCAGTAGCCACAGCGACAACAATAACAGCAGCGCGAGGAACGGCTGCAGTAGCGGCAGTAGCAATAGCCACAGCGATTACAATAACAGCAGCATGAGCAACAGCAGCGACAGTAGCAATAGCGACAGCGACAACAATAACAGAAGCACGAGCAACGTATGCAGTAGCGGCAGTAGCACTAGAGACAGCGACAACAATAACAGAAGCACGAGCAACAGTAGCGACAGTAGCAATAGCGACAGCGACAACAATATCAGCAGCACGAGCTACATCCGCAGTAGTGGCAGTAGCAATAGAAATAGCAAGAACAGCATACACAACAACAACAACAACAACAACAACAACAACAACAACAGCAGCAATGGCTGCGAAACACCGCAGCAACAGTGACAGCGACGACAGTCGCAGCGACTCCCGCATTATCTTATAGAAAGTATTACGCAACAGCTATTTAAGCGCATTATTTTAATTACCGTACCGGCACTGTTGCTTTTATTCTGCCATTTTCCGAGAAATGGTAAACACTCGGAGTCTCGGGATTCCAAGGGTTTCACAAAATTTAACTTGTAATGTAGTGTTTATTCGTATTTGACCTTAGAAAACGTATGTCGTTGCGTACTCGTGCTAAAATGAATTAATAATATTTCAATTTTCTCTGTAAGACCCGGAGCTGTCTTTGCTTCGTAATGCCATCTATCTACATAACGCACAAACAAGGTGGGTAGTTTTGTCCGAACTCAAAGCCATGTAATCTGCAATAATTTAATTTATAACGAAATGATCGATGAGAGATGTACATAATTCGCAGAAAAGCCGTTAGTATGGCCCAATAATAGCCATTACATGGGGAATTCACCTAAATATGTGTCATAAATGGTGCAATCAACGTGGCACAAACGGCTGCATCCTCTATAAGCAATTCTCATTCATCATTCATTCATACATCCATCCTTCAAATCTCTATTTTCGAAAACCTCATACAGCTACGCTGTCGTTTAAAAACTAATCCGTCTATACGCTCTTCATGCCATTGGTCTCCTTGACCCTCTCAAATAATTCATGGCAAGCCCGGCCTAACATATTTAATAATAACAGATAATTTATTGCATCTATTTGGAGGTGTTGAAAGGGTCAATAAATACTATTATTAAAAATCTAATCGGCGAACTGATGAAATGATATTTTGTATGCATTTCTGTCTGATTAGATTTATAAATCCCATCTGTCAATTATCTTATTACTACTCTTTTCATGATTCCTCCTGTAATAGGAATACCGCACTAAACCGGCAATTCTGACTGGTGTCTCAGTGCGCGTGCTCCCGATAGGTGGAAGCATGGACAATCTTCTTCATTCCTCTTTGCATCACTCCGCCAAGGAGTATAAGTGGGTGCAAGTATAAAACTGGCGGAATTATCCATAATGGTGTAATAGACTGAAAATATATATGTAGTATATGGTGTGGTAGCGGTTGCCATAAAGACTATCGTGTTTGATTACATGAAGAGTTTTCTCTAAGGCATGTGCACGTTCCCCTGCTGTAGCATCAGAGGTAATATTGTTTAATCCAGTGTGCAGCGGCATTGCTAATAAACAAGGAATTATGTATACAAATACAATGGAATATGTACACATACTTCTGGCCTTGTTGATTACAAGACGTGTGTGATTTGAAGTAATGTAGTCATATGGCGACACTATACTGATTGAAGATCAGCACCTATTAGGTTCCAGGTAGGTCTTGCTGATCACATTGGTTTGCCATAGTCCTCGCTCTATTCATCAATAACGGATTCATCTTGAGTTGCATGTCTGCAAGTGTTTTAACCCAAGCAGATATGTTGTGGCGAGGATATCTGAGGAAAGCAATAGGTTAGTAATAGATTGTGGGTAAGGGCATACTGCAAAGTAAAGTAAGCGGAAACACCAAATTAAAGTATAAAACATCTATACAGTCGTTTGTACCATAAACGCGTAACCATGACAGTAAATTGCCGACCATTCCTAAATTATATCAAAACGTAACCCCTAAATAAGGTTAAAATCTGCTAATAGCTTGAAAATAATTTCGAACTTCTTTGAAGATGCATTAATCTTCCTGGACTAATGAGTTTCCTTTGAATAGCACGTCATATGCCAACGCGATATACGATGTAGTTACTGTTCTCTAATAGACCATATGAAAAAATGTGCTTATGTGTGTCCGTGTGTGCGTGCGTATTTGCGTGCATGTGAGCATGCGTGCAACAATATATCTCACGTCCTACTCTTCATCAAACACAGCTTCCTTTTCCTGGTAAAGATTCTTGATATTGGTGGTTGACGTTGAAGTTCAAATGCCAGAAGCTCAAACGTCAAGATTATCAGAAAGATAACCAGTTAATAGTGAATAGATTCTAAAACGCAATGTGCTCGTCTTCCCGATAACAGTCTCAAAATGTGGATCTCGTTCATATAACAGTAAAAGCGAGGCAGCAATGAAAATATGTATTTTAAGTCAAAGCTAATAGCATGGGTATCAGAAGTAACTGTTACAAATGTGATATCGCATTAAAGCTTCATTTACCAAACATAAAACAATCTGTCAAGAAAAAGAACTGTATCGGAACGAGTTACTAAACGAATCGCAGGTGGATGCTGAATGTAACTTATTGAATACAGGTTATGGCCATTGACACCAAATTGTGATAGACATGTGGCCATTCAGCTTTATTGACAAGCACGGAAATATGTCATCTTTACAAATCCATATCTTTATCAGCCGTGTTGACAGTTAATTAGCAACCATGAACACAGTTTAGATTATACAATTCTGTTTCTTACCATATCTGACAAGACTCTAATGGTGTATATTCTTACATGATTTGTAAGTGAGTGATTCGAGTGATGCGTTATCCCTGCCCCAAATAGATGTCTCCATCATTGCCAGTGTTCATTATTTGATGTTTCATACTGTTAAAATAATACCATTACCAATTTACATCTCATGTGCATGACGCAGCTTTACATAATATTCCCTCTACCCATCTTTCCTGAGTTATGGCTGATATTGCATATGTTATTAGGAGTTGTGTAAGAGTGAGAGATGTGAGTGATCAGTGTCAGGATATGACTTCATATATCAGATCGTTATGTAGGAAGCCTTTCATCACTGCTTGGCAAGCCATGTAAAACATGATCCCATCTCTCTTCTCTCTTCGAGCCAAATTCATACTGTATTTTATTCTCTGAGTAATTTATGTGAGGCAGAAATCAGAGAAAGTCAATATACATGTTCATGCACATCATATTAGCATTTCCATTCTGTCATATTATGCTGGAACAACATAAAATATAAACATTTAGTACAATTTTGAACACGATGGGAGAAATGCTCTGTTGAATATCTTGTGCATAATTAGGCAGCAATATCTTTCAATAGTATTATGTTCAAAATCCTCAACTGTCAATTTAATGTCATTTCGGAAACTTATGTAGTTATTCCTTAATGGTAAGCCCTACTGTAGGTAGAGCAAAAGTAAAAATATAGCTGAGTTTGAGACGCCTTATCAAAAATGCAGAAATGAAATCCTTTTATTAATCATCATCATCATCATCATCATCATCATCATCATCATCATCATCCATAAAGCCTTTGATTTCTTTATTTAGCATTTTATCTACTTTTCCTAAACTTAGTCAAAATATGCATATTTTAAACAACCAATCCATATATGCTGGCACTTTCACGGCCTCGTGTTCATTATTGGCCTCTTGACAAGGGGTGTAAAAGACAGATATGTGAGCAAGGGTATGTGATAGTGGCGTGGCAAAGGATACAGTCATTGGCTGTAAATAATGAGTATGTATGTTATAATAACACATTTTATGTAATGAAGTTAAACTGATCAGTGAAAGAATCCTTAGTCTTACAGAGCACTCAACAAAACATATCCAACAATACCTCACACAATCATAGTGTACATGCTCTCAAATTCATCATGATTATCATTATTAAACCTTTCAATAGCTGTCATGAATTATGTAGTAAAGTACTTATACTAGCATCTGTTATCATCAAACTGTCTTCGCTATCCACAATGATCGATGACCTTAGAACACATGTGGCGAAATATATTTATCAATCGTTGACTGCACATTCATTATAATAATAATATTATGAAGTATATCGAAATTACATCGAAATTAGATTAGTGTCCGTAATCAATTCCACTGACATCACAGGAACTGGAATACAGCCAGAACAGAAGATGCTGTTAACACCAGTTTCCTGAAGCTATTACAACGTCAAAAAAACTTCCACATGATAGGAGCGACAATCAAACATACTGGAACTATTCGCCATGCTCATGATGCTCAGTAAATGGATCTACACTTATAAAATACTTAAGTAGATAATGTTGATGTCAAATATCCTAAGCAATACCGATATGATTTAATATAATAGGCATCATAGTAATAACAAATTACAAGTTGCAATTTCTACATATATCCATTCATCACATATTTCAAATTATAGGCCTAACAGCTATTGTTCCCACGGACGGAAAGTAAGAATGGCTGTCTTTATTCATGAAACAGGTGTATCCAATATACAGAAAACGTTGGCCGTGACATCAGCACACGTCAAACTCACGGGAAATGGTCCAATGAAATATGAAGGAGTTGAGGAGAACTATCTAGCTCCAATTGTCAGCGTCAATGTTTTGGATGACTTGATAATCTGGACGTCTCCACTTAATCTGTCTATTCTTGTCTCTGTTTAAGCTTAATTCCTCTAAATCCGAATACTGTAGAGCACACTAATTATGGGAAACACACAAATTACAAGCATCTACCTCTCTTTTCAAGACAGAGATTATTGGATGAAAGTCCATTCCAACATGTACGATGTTTTACAAATACTATGTTACTAAAAGATTAGTTTCTGATTTCCTTACTTCGGATTCCCGATTGAAAGATTATCTTCTGATCTATGCTCGTATTCTTATTCCTAACTTGTATTTAAGCTATATAAGCTTATAATCCCTACGGTTCCATTGCTTGATGTCTGGGATAATACGCATAGACACTAAGCTACTCAGAAACCTAGTAGTTAAGTAGTTTATAACCTTTATAAGATGGTGCAATGCTAATGTAGTTCATTCACAACGGGTGCTACAACCATTTCTATGCCTATTAATGCTACTAGTACCTGAATCAATATCTTTCTCAACCGACATATTTTTTTTATTAAATCTGTTTCTTTGTCTATGTTGCCGGATGACTCTAAATAAAATCCAACGTTTGGAAGTTTATCTTACCCCCAACATTCTCCTCTGGAAGAGTCGGTTGAACTGAATAATCCTCCATGTGTTCTTTCTTTCTTTGTGCGGCCATGGTTATCTTTCAATCACATCTACTCACAAAATAATATCTATCTAATTCACATTCGACCATCGGACCAGTCCATGATGTCTGAATCACATGAATGCATTTAATTCAACACCTTATTGTTATAGTGGTCAAGATCTGCTGGTTCATGTTCTGAGGTAAGCGCTAAACATATGGCAATGTGGGTGATTTTATATGATTCTCTCCTCCTAATCTCCATGGACAGGCATTAACAAATCCCTGCTCACAGCACCAATAAGAAGCCACGGTTTCTAATATAACTTGAGTCACGGCTCCAATGTTTGTACAAACAGTATAACCAAAAGAGTTTCTGATAAATCATATTATCTGGAATTATGGTATCTGGCCTAAAATGAAGTTTCATCCAAACAGTGAAATATCTGTATGTCTCTTGATTACAAAATAGATTGGAAATCATAACTCTGGCTATTTTTCTATGTTTTAATGATACTACAATACTCTTGTAAAAGAAGTCCACAGACCTCACATAGAAATCGTATATAAGAGAGAATATTTTATTGTTGGCAACCATTGTGTACGATTATTGCAGGACATAGATCACAATTTAAAGTGCTCCTTGAAATAATGTTTCTTTCCTAAAATTGTACACATTATATGCTTCAGTACCACACCTTTGCCACACGTATCACACAACTCTCTATTACATGCACATAGTTTATACAATTACAAAGACAAGTGCGTTAGCAATATTGACAAATTCGTTTGATGTGAATTGATGGAATCTATCAGAAATCACTCTTTGTTTGGTGTTTAACTTGAAAGAGAACAATGGGCACAACATACTCGCGATCAAAATCACAAGTTGTAAAAGACGATTAAACCAACCCAGTGAAATAGGAAAAGTAGACAACAGTATTGACATACAGGGAATTAATTTATCGGTGAAATGGTCAAGGAAGTATCATTGCTGGATATATCTAGCTGAAGTTCAAGCAACCCATCCCTAAATGCTAGCTCGTTTCCGTCATCATTTTCACAATCGGATTCTTTACTAGGAGTACTGACAGATATGTGCGTATATATATATATATTTACGGCCTGAATATGTGAGTCTACAGATGTAGAGGCAGGATGTTCTTTGATGGATGACTCACTGGATCTGCCGGCCACGCCTAAAAATAGTATTTCAATCGCCGCCGCACTAATATCGTGTAGGTTCTTTCGATTTACGACCACAGCAAGTAAACTCTGCCCGATGTATCTTCAGAGCTGGCTGACATACCCAGCACCGTGAAGCTTTGTTTTGTATCTTCGTTTGCCTCTAACAACCCCTGCTTGTGATCGGGTTGTTTACGCCTTCCATCCGTGCCATCAGTGTACAGGAACTTTCTTCACCACGTAGTACTATCGTATTTTTTACTGACTGATCGTTAGACATTCTACTAGGCATACAGCACTGAGTGATGTACTCTCGCCATTAGTGTTCTTGCGGAAGTCTTGTTTGCGGAAAACAGCTTGCAGGAACCAACCTGCGGGAACTTTCCAGCTTCCGGAGAGCGCATCATCTCACGTCGACTACGGATTGACGTATCAATTTCAGTAACACGGTAGCCTAACTCGAGAATGACAACCACGTATTCAAGTAACTATACTTCACAGTTTAATTATGTCTCTCTATAGGTTTTGTTAATTATATCGTATCAGTAAAAACGGTCCCAATGACCAAAAGGAACCGTAACGGTATTAGGACCGCTAGTTATAATTTCTGTATTTGTTGATAATTAATCTCATTTTCCTCAATGTGTTGCTAACCGCACTATAGTAGGTTCGTTAACCTGTACTGATATATATATCTTGATGATTTGATACCGTATTGATTGTTCTGGTTAGATTATGTATATATATGGCCAGTGGCCATCCGTTCATATGCTTTGTTTATTCATAGAAAATATAGGACTGCAGTGCATGTAGGAAACGCTGTACAGCAACACTTATATATACAGCACTTTCTCCCGCCACCAACAATTTTTCACTGAGGTCGCTGTCTTTGCTATAACTCTGTTTAGTCCGCCATGCTACCGACTAAACCTTTATTCAGCTCAATAGGATAGGTTCAAAATGATTAGAGACACTTTCTTCATTACATACTGTGTAATATACTCTTCTCTTCCGGTAGTGCGATAATCTAGCCCCCGCACTCTGATAAGACTCATAACTTAGCCTTGTGGCTTCGTAATTGTTTGGATGACCCCATCCACACCCTGGGCTGCTCCGACTCTGGGAAACTATTGGGGTTTATGGGCGGTGATGGCCAGGGTGCGGTGTCACACACATTCCCATGTATCTTTGGATACCTAGTAGTTAGCACTTTAGGCAAATGTTGGAAAGCACTGCGAAAACACATGTAATAATTATTATTTTATTTACTGAACAATCCTCCTGCACCGCAGTGCAAAACTGGACAACTTGTATATAAACCTAACGACAGGTAAAACAGTTAGCTCCATAGGACCCGGTGATGGGCGAGATACGTACCCCCACCGAATTCCGCTAAAATGTCTGGGCATGATATTTAAATCTGCCACGCCCATGCGGAAAGGACATTTACGGTGGGTATTTGTCTCTCTTACCCCCACCATAACAATAGAACAATGGTCTAATAATGCTTTCGTGAAATGTAACCAATGTCTTGTAATGTTTTATGTGGTTACGGGGCGGGATGTCCAGATTCTTATCCAGTTCGGAGATCTTGCTACGTAACATGTGTGAGCGCAGTCTTTAGTATTGATGTCTTCCCACATCGGTTCCCCATGACAGCCGTGTCTAATAGCTAGGTAGATATCAGCCAGTTGCGGCCTAAAATAATTCTTGTTCTGAAAACAACTGAAAGTGAATTAAGCAAAGCAGAAGGCCCGCATAAATAAAGCGGCAACTCTAATTCAGCATACCAAGAATCACATAAGATGGTAACGCCGGAAACCATCGGGAGTCCCCCGTCCCGTCGTCACGTAAAACAGTAAGCACCCCTATAGTCATAATCTCGCTAGGTATGGTCTTTTCTTTCTAAAGCATTTTGGTTGAAATATTAGATCACGAAATTGCTATGGATTGGCATACTGATGACACACATTCTTGGGATGAGACAGTTGTGTTTAATGTTTGCGACGATGGTCACACGGCCCCACCGGAACGATTGAGTTCCATCGGCCTTAGGAGCCGGTTTTTGTTTCTCGCAGGGCAGTCTCGTATAAGGTCTGTCACACCGAGACGGGA
>JAVVLW010002552.1:0-10000 GCA_034401795.1 Chaetoderma sp. LZ-2023a
TAGCTCAGTGGCACTGTGAGTCAAGTTTTACCTACCATTACCTCCCTGACACCACTAATCCTCTTTCCTTATCGATATTCAAAAGATGATCAGGTGTATATATTGTAGATAAGTTGCACTTGCTGTCTTCAGACAGCACATTTTAATTGTGGAAACAACTGCATATTCGTGTATCATGTTTTCTTCACGGATGTGGACTGGATGGATACAGCTTTCATGCATAAGGTCAGTACTGCCTTTTATTGTTACATAATTTATTGTCACGATGTATTACCCTTATTTAACAAGAATGTAATGGTACCTGTGTATTATGTGGTTCATTTATTGAGAGCAGTGTTGCCCACAACATCTGATTTTTGGGGGTCCAAAGGACCCCACACTCAGATTTGGGGGTCCCACTGTAAAATCTGGGGGTCCCATGGGGTCCTCATCTGAGATACTGGCAATCACATCACGTCACCTGCGACCTCAGCTTAAAATAGAATCTCTTCAGATTGGCGAGGACAATATTTCATTTAGCTCAACTGCCCGTAACATCGGCATAATCTTTGATGACACCATGTCAATGAAAAATCAAGTAACCTCTATATGTAAATCTGTTTATTTTAACTTACGGAACATTAACAAGATCAGAAAGCTATTGGATGATAATACTATAAAAACGCTTGTACACGCGACCATAACTTCGAGACTGGATTACGGGAATTCTTTGCTAGCTGGCATATCAACAGAACAGCCTACCAGTCTTCGGAGGGCTCAGAACACTGCGGCCAGATTACTATCACGGACTAAGCCATATGAACACATTACACCTGTTTTGAAAGATCTTCATTGGCAACCAGTTAAACAGCGCATAAATTACAAACTTGCACTACTGGTTTTCAAATGTCTTAATAATCTTGCCCCGCCATATCTAACATCATTGATCGTACAGAAGACAGCGCCAAGGGCTCTCCGATCAAGTAGTCGTTTACTCTGTGTAGTGCCACCATCCAATCTACTAATCGGCCAACGTGCGTTCTCTAGAGCTGGCCCCAAGCTTTGGAACAGTCTTCCACCACATATACAAAATTGCCGTAAAATTGAACCTTTCAAATCTGCTCTCAAAACATATTTATTTTCAATTTAAGTTTTTGTACATAATTGTGTAATTTTATATAATCTTGTAAAGCGCCTTTGAGCTTCAATTGGAATTGGCGCTATTTGCCGACTATCCTGACACCAACAGGCCCGACAGAGAAGTAATAGCTCTATTAGAGCTTAGTCTGAAGGGCAATGACTTTGAATTTGCTGGTGAAATTTTTCAACAAATTTGTGGCTGCGCAATGGGTAAGCGTTTCAGCCCAGGTTTCGCTAACCTTTACATGGCAGAGTGGGAAAAGGAAGCACTCGAAAACTGTCCAAATCAGCCGCTCATTTACCGCAGGTACCTCGATGATATTTTCATGATCTGGCAACATAGTAAGGAAGCATTTACCGAATTTCTGGCCATTCTGAATAATCATGATCCGAATATCAAACTAAAAGCTCAAATCGATGAGCTGTCCGTAGATTTCCTAGATGTAACTTTATACAAAGGTATAAAGTATGAAACAACTGGTTACTTAGACTACAAAGTTTATTTTAAGCCAACCGACTCGCATCAACTACTACACAAGAAATCATTCCATCCTCCGCATACTTTCAAGGGACTTGTAAAATCACAAATAATCCGTTTTCATAGAAATTCGAGTGATAAGAAAAACTTTGAATCATCATGTTCGACCTTATTCAAAGCCCTCAAACCGAGAGGGTACTCTTCTCGGTTCCTGCGCAAAATAAAGTCTGAAACTTTGCATAATTTGGAAATCATTCCAGATAATGCCAGAAATTCTCGGCCTACCAAAATTTGTCATAATCGTCCGATTATTGGTGAAGGAGAATCTCGGAAATGTGAAAAGAAAAGGTGTAAATTGGATAAATTTCTTCCTTCCCAGAGTACATTCACGAGCTTTCAAAACAAAAGCAAATTTCAAATTCAGTCGAAATTAGATTGCGATTCTGAAAATGTCATTTACTTAATTTCATGCAAATTGTGTCAAAAGCAGTATGTTGGCGAAACAAAAAATCGACTAAGATGCCGAGCAACCAGACACCTTTCAGATATTAGACTAGAGGAAGACACACATGTGGCTGAACATTTTAATCTTCCTGATCATTTAGTCACCCGTGACTTTGAAATTATGCCCATCGAACAGCTACCTCTTTCAGACACAACAGAGGAAACTGATAAACAAAGATCACTAAGAGAATCGTTTTGGATTAAAGAACTCGAAACACAATGGCCAAGGGGCATAAATTCGGACCCATGCCTCTCGGATCAACGTGAGATTATCCCATTTACTCTCACATACAATCGGAAAAATGTTGAAATTGCGAAAATCCTAAAGGATGAGTATCACAAATTACAGGACAATTTAAAACAACCATTCAACAAGCGTCCGGTAATTGCATTTAAGAAAAATCCTAATCTACGCGACATCTTGGTAAAAGCGAAACTCAAATAAGTGTTCAAAACATCAATCAATGATTTATCATTGTATACTAATCAGGCCATATGGCATCTATTAAACAAAATTGACAATCTCAGGTGATAAAATAAGCAAAAATATTTTCAATTTTTTTCAATTTTGAAAATTCTGAGCCGGTGCGTTTACAATATTACATACATACATGCCAGTGCCAGTTCCGTTATTTTATTACTTTATAAATCCATAACTTGTATATAATATTCGTCTACATCGTCAGGCAATCTATCAGTCCTTCATTAGATCCACCTAATAAAAGGTGTATAGAAATCTCATCTTCTCCACATAAATGGTTAAATTGAACCAATTATTACCTTTTGAATTGCATGATTGTTTAGTCCAGAAAACTGCCATTCATTCCATCCTTCCTCCCTCTATCCTTCCATCTACCCGTCATTTCGTTCCTTCATTCGTTCATTTATTACCTCATTTCTTCATTCTTTCTAGCCTTGCTTCCTGCTTTCCATCCACTGGCATCTGTTCATTCGCTCGTTCGTTCGTCCGTCTGTCCGACCGTCCATCCATCAGTCCATCCATTCGTTCGTTCGTTCATTCATTCATTCGTTCGTTCGTCCATTCTTTCTTCCTCCCTTTCCTCCATCCTTTCCTGCCTCCTTTCCTCCATCCTCCCCCCTCCTTCCTTCCTCCATCCCTCCCTCCCTCCTTTTCCCTCCCTCCTTCCTCCCTTCCTTCCTTCCTCCCTCCCTCCCTCCCTCCCTCCCTCCCTCCCTCCTTCCTCCCTCGCTCCTTCCTCCCTGCTGCATCCTCCCTCTCTCCATCCCTTCATTTATTCCTTCCAGCCATCCATTTTTCCTTCCTTCCTTCCAGCCTTCATCTCTTTCATCTTTCCTTCCTCCCATCATCCCATTCTTCCTTCAAGCCCTCATTCCTTCCATCTTTCCTTCCCCCTACCCTCGCTTCCATCTGTCCTTCCATTCATCCATCATGGTTGCTTGGTTGATTGGGTGGTTGATTGGGTGGTTAATTTTATGGTTGGTTGCTTATTTGAGTGGTTGGGTGGTTGATTATGTGTCTGGGTGGGTGTTTGGTTGGTTGGTTGGGTGGTTGGTTGGGTGGTTGGTTGGGTGGTTGGTTGTGGGTTTGGGTGGTTGGTTGGTTGACTGGGTGGTTGGTTGGTTGGCTGGGTGGTAGGTTGGCTGGGAGGGTGGTTGGTTGGTTGTGTGGGTGGATGATTGGGTGGTTGGTTGGGCGGTTGGTTAGTTGGGTGGTCGGTTGGGTAATTGATTGGCTGGGTGATCGGTTCGGTCTGTCCATCCTTCTTTCCTTCTATCCTTGTATCATTCAATCATTTGTTTATTCATTAATCTGTTTTAACCTTTTGAATTGCATGATTGTTTAGTCCAGAAAACTGCCATTCATTCCATCCTTCCTCCCTCTATCCTTCCATCTACCCGTCATTTCGTTCCTTCATTCGTTCATTTATTACCTCATTTCTTCATTCTTTCTAGCCTTGCTTCCTGCTTTCCATCCACTGGCATCTGTTCATTCGCTCGTTCGTTCGTCCGTCTGTCCGACCGTCCATCCATCAGTCCATCCATTCGTTCGTTCGTTCATTCATTCATTCGTTCGTTCGTCCATTCTTTCCTCCATCCTTTCCTGCCTCCTTTCCTCCATCCTCCCCCCTCCTTCCTTCCTCCATCCCTCCCTCCCTCCTTCTCCCTCCCTCCCTCCCTCCTTCCTCCCTTCCTTCCTTCCTCCCTCCCTCCCTCCCTCCCTCCCTCCTTCCTCCCTCGCTCCTTCCTCCCTGCTGCATCCTCCCTCTCTCCATCCCTTCATTTATTCCTTCCAGCCATCCATTTTTCCTTCCTTCCTTCCAGCCTTCATCTCTTTCATCTTTCCTTCCTCCCATCATCCCATTCTTCCTTCAAGCCCTCATTCCTTCCATCTTTCCTTCCCCCTACCCTCGCTTCCATCTGTCCTTCCATTCATCCATCATGGTTGCTTGGTTGATTGGGTGGTTGATTGGGTGGTTAATTTTATGGTTGGTTGCTTATTTGAGTGGTTGAGTGGTTGGGTGGTTGATTATGTGTCTGGGTGGGTGTTTGGTTGGTTGGTTGGGTGGTTGGTTGGGTGGTTGGTTGGGTGGTTGGTTGGGTGGTTGGTTGTGGGTTTGGGTGGTTGGTTGGTTGACTGGGTGGTTGGTTGGTTGGCTGGGTGGTAGGTTGGCTGGGAGGGTGGTTGGTTGGTTGTGTGGGTGGATGATTGGGTGGTTGGTTGGGCGGTTGGTTAGTTTGGTGGTTAGTTGGGTGGTCGGTTGGGTAATTGATTGGCTGGGTGATCGGTTCGGTCTGTCCATCCTTCTTTCCTTCTATCCTTGTATCATTCAATCATTTGTTTATTCATTAATCTGTTTTAGAGAGAAAATTACACACAGAAAATGACTTTATTTCTCAACACAATGATAATCTTTGAAATCAATACCTATGGAAACTGCTGACATTTGAGTAACTATATTACAAAGCAAAAGTTTTAATCAAAATTACTCATTCAGATCAAAGATTTTCAAACAAGGCCATCAGTCACGTATTTCTTTGAAATGTGTCCTTTGCATTCCAAATTATTTATTATACTTTGAAAAGGTCACTTAAGCGCCTTTCAAATGATCTCACGGTTCACATCAAAGTCAGATTACTAGTTGGCTTTGAACCAGTGAGCAGTCCGCCGCTAAGCCATTGAAAGTAGCTTAATCTTTAACACCTTTCCAAATTGAAACCAACTCATTTATCCAGAGCTCAATTAGTCAACAATACATTAGTACAATGAATTATAACACCTTTTTAGTGGCGTGTACCTCAAAGCAAACAACTTAGTAACTTTAAAGAAAAGGATTAAGTCTCAAAGACATTCACTTGCCCAATAAATAGTAGGGCAAACTGTTGGACTGGTAGATTTGTCTAATAGGCTGCTGAAGAAGTGTGTAAACACGAAACGCGTCCAGCCCTCTGACGATGTGAACAATTTCATTACTGTGTATTCCTGTGTATTTCTGTGTATCTCTGTGTATTCCTGGATAGTACTGTATTCCTGTATTGCTGTGAGTAAGTTATAATATTTATATTGTTATTTCTGTATTGCCTGTCCTTAAATATTAAATATTTTCATGTCACCACTAATCATTACTACTAACCACATTTCTCTTATTTCAGCCTTGTAAATTAAGCCCTCTTGCATTAGAAATATATATATATATAGACAGACAGACTAGCTGACAAACCTCCCACCTGTAGAGTGTGCGCCTGGTAGCATTTTTGTACTGATTGACTGTCTGGCTGCATTAGAGTTTGATCGATTGATTGGTTGGTTGGTTGTTTGAGCCCTACTGGATTTGACTGGTTGCTTGATTTGATTGTTTGTTTGACTTGATTGCTTGCAGGACTTATTATTTGACCTGATTGGTTGCGTGATTTGATCTGCGTGATTTGTTGCTTGAGTTGATTGGTGGCTTGAATTGATTGGTTGCCTGATCTGATTAGTTGCTCGATCTGATTGATTGCTTGATTGGGGGCTTGAGTTGTTCTTGATTTGACTAGTTGCTTGATTTGACTAGTTGCTTGATTTGATTGGTTGTTTAATTTGATTGCTTGCTTGATTTGAGTGTTTGTTTGATTGGTTACGTAATTTGTTGCTTGAATTGATTGGTTGCTTGATCGAACTAGTTGCTTGATCTGATTGATTGCTTGATTGGGGGTTAGAGCTGTTGCTTGATTTGACTAGTTGCTTGATTTGATTGGTTGTTTTATTTGATTGGTTGTTTCATTTGATTGCTTGCTTGATTTGATTGCTTGCGTAACCTGTTGCTTGATTGGTTACATGATTTGTTGATTGAATTGATTGGTTGTTTGAATTGATTGATTGCGTGATTGATTGTTTGATTTGATTGGTTGCATGATTTGTTGTCTAATCTGATTGGTAGCGTGATTGGTTGCTTGTATTGATTGGTTGCATGATTGATTGGTTGCTTGAATTGATTGTCTGAACTGATTGGTTGCGTGATTGATTGTTTGGATTGATAAGGTGGTGGACGGGTTGTTTGCCGATTTGCCAACTTGATTGATTGCCTGGTTAATTAAGATTGATTAAGATTAATTAAGATTGATTGAGATTGATTAAGATTAATTGAGATTGATTAAGATTAATTGAGATTAATTGAGATTAATTGAGATTAATTGAGATTAATTAAGATTTAGATTGATTGATTGACTGTGATTCCATGGCTAGACAACGCGGGGGTAGGCGAAGGGCTGGTGATGACGCTGAATCACACCACCCATCATCTGCTCACGCACGCCTGGTTAAAGTATACTACATGGTAATCCAATGTTTTCACCACCTGGGTGTGCTGAACACGCATCTAGACAGCGACACCGTGCCAAATGGCCTCGGTCGAAAGGTCAAGAGTTTGACAGACTTCTGCAAACCGGCCATGCCAGATGCTGAGGTCCACTTCGACATTCGTAATGTCAACTTTGAATGGGCGAAAACAATGATTAAAACATGGGTTCGCCACTATAACTGTAAACTAGGAGTCCTCCGTTCTGAGCTACTCTCAGCCCAAACTCTTCCTTATTTAGACCTTGGTCGGGCTAAGTCCACTGCAATCCATTGGGCCAAAAAGAATTATCACAGAAAATTGGATCACAACGCCATCTCAGCATTTTATGATTTTATTAGACCACTTGATCCGAATTATAAGCCTGTTACTCAACCACCAAATGTCACCCCTGTTAGCAAACCAGTACAAAATGCAAATTTAGTACAATCCGCTCATCCCAAAAAGCGGCTACATTCACCTGCAGAGGCCTCACCACCACTAAAACGTCCAGATAAACAACCGTCTCCCATTAGCTCTCTTCCTGGCACATCCAGTGACCACAGTATTTACATTCCAGTGGACCCCTCTATGATCCCTCTACCAGATTCACCTCCACCAGCGCCACCATTCTCTCCTGAGGATTTTCCTCCTCTTCCGCAGAGGGTGTCAAATGCCAAAGGTGCTAGTAAACAGCCGGGTCCAAGGACCCGAGCTGCACAAAAGGTCCCTCAACCACGATTCACACCATCTCCATGCGCCAGACCAAAGAAGCCCACACCCTTGGAACAGAATAAGTTCTGGAAATTCAGGAATGAGGCCACCAACAAACCAAATTGGCAACTTCCGACCCTCGACAAAAAGATCTTGATCGTCGGAGATTCAAACTTGAGTCGGATTAATGTGGATCCCCATCCAGATACTCAGGTTGCCTGTTTCCCTGGAGCATCGATTAATGATCTCAGAACGATCATTAATAAATACACAGGGAAATTGCAACCTGAGAAAGTAGTCCTCACCATAGGAATAAATGATAGGAATAATCTGATCTCAGCCTCCGAGTATCGACTTAGGTTATTATTCAGTATGGTACGAAAGAAATTTCCCAAGTCTAGGATCTACTTCACTGAACTAAATTTCTCCGCAACCTCGACACCTCAGCAAAAGCAGGCACTCGATGCAATTAATCGGACTGCCGCGTCAAGCAAGGCCAAATCCCCTGAGTCCAGGGTTATTGTCATACCCAGTCTTGCTTCGACAGAATTCGAAGTGGGTCATGACAATATTCATTGGACTGAGAGGACAGCAAATGACATGTATAATAACTGGCTTGTGGCCCTTAATTTAAACTAAACTCGGGTCAAGGTACCAACCACCCAGAAATGGGACTGGGTAGTAATATTGTAAACTTAACCGGCTCCGCATTAGGCGAAGCAGAACAGTCACTGCTTAATTTTGGCTTGACTTTTGTCCCAACACCAAAACATAAAACAGGTTTGGATGCAGATTTAGATAATGGCTTTACTGAAACTGCTGAATTTGGTCACCGTGTGAAATTAGCTGATTTTTTTCAAAACTCCAATAGTAATATTCCACTATTCATTGAAAAAACTGGCTGGGCTCCAAACTTAAAATGTGTTGACCCAGCAATCGGTGAAAGTATAAAACTTTACTCTGAACGTATTGAAAATACTACATTTCCAAACGATCAGCAAAATTTATCTTATGAGCAACGCCAGGCCCTATTAGGTTTATCTAGAAAAAGTGAAATTGTCATCAAACCTGCGGATAAAGGATCGGCTACTGTAATAATGGATAAAGACCACTACATCAAAGAAGCGCATAGACAGCTTAGTAATCCGAAGCATTACCAAAAACTAAATGAACCACTTTGGCAAAATAACTGTAGCAAATTCAACAAAATTCTCCAAAAAATGGTTGATAACAAGAAGATAACTGAAAAGCAATATAAATACCTGTGCGCAAAAGATGATTCGAAACCACGTACATTTTATCTTCTTCCTAAAATCCATAAGTCTGTTGACTTGTGGACCGACCCTATGACACCACCAGGGCGACCCATCATTTCAGATTGTGGTTCGGAATCATATAGGATTAGTGAATTTATCGACTACCATCTTCAGCCAATTGCAAATAGACATTTTAGCTATCTGAAAAACACTGAAGACTTCCTAGCCCAGGTCTCTAAGATCTCGGTCCCTCCAAATTCATTCTTAATTACAATGGACGTCGATGCTATGTACACAAACATTGACATCGAAAAGGGTCTAAATTCAATTCGTAGAGCATTTGCCGACTATCCTGACACCAACAGGCCCGACAGAGAAGTAATAGCTCTATTAGAGCTTAGTCTGAAGGGCAATGACTTTGAATTTGCTGGTGAAATTTTTCAACAAATTTGTGGCTGCGCAATGGGTAAGCGTTTCAGCCCAGGTTTCGCTAACCTTTACATGGCAGAGTGGGAAAAGGAAGCACTCGAAAACTGTCCAAATCAGCCTCTCATTTACCGCAGGTACCTCGATGATATTTTCATGATCTGGCAACATAGTAAGGAAGCATTTACCGAATTTCTGGCCATTCTGAATAATCATGATCCGAATATCAAACTAAAAGCTCAAATCGATGAGCTGTCCGTAGATTTCCTAGATGTAACTTTATACAAAGGTATAAAGTATGAAACAACTGGTTACTTAGACTACAAAGTTTATTTTAAGCCAACCGAATACTGGATCTGTGGATATCTCGGAAACTGATGGTCCGATTTGACTCAAACTTTAACACAAAAAAGGCGTGACCATACACTATAGGATGGCAGTACTTTGGGCGCGATATGAAAAAATTTGTAAAATCTGGAAAATAAACAAATCTGGAGGCCGCGGCCACTGAGATTATTTCGAGCTTGTTTCAACATGTGGGGGATAAGTATCAACAACAACAACAAACCTCAAAACAATGTAGCCACGATCAGAACACTATGGTGATGAGGAAGACTGTTAAAATATAAAAAGCACTAACAAGAACAGGTGGTGAGTGATGGTGGCGACGGATGGTGGTGGTGGTGGGGCTGCTGCTGATGATGATG
>JAVVLW010002554.1:0-63000 GCA_034401795.1 Chaetoderma sp. LZ-2023a
ACAACTAAGAATGGCACATGCGACCCTATGAAGATGAACCGCTAAAACAAGCCATTGAAATAAAAGTTGTAACATACATGCCATATGGGTGTCATCTGGCCAATCAAACATTGCCACACAGTCTTCATATATCTGTGATTATTACACTATGCTAGTCATGGTCAAAACAGATTATGAATCACGATTTTGCACTGATGTTTAATTGTCAAGCTCTCAAGATATGATTTCATCGGGCCAACCAAACATTGCCACGCGGATCACATATATTCAGGTATAATTTCATATGGTTTGGAATGTGAAATATGTACCATTGAAAATTCAGGAAGGGACAGTCTGAACAACAACAGTGTCAAATGTCAATGCCAGCAAACTACTATCATGTACATGAATCTAGTATCCGTATATGACTGATGTAACTGTAATATAAGTTCTCCATGGGCCAGTTTATTCAAGCCTCATAGAGGATATGATAATGCCATGACCATTCCACTTTATACAATAAGTATTGTTGATTTTTGTGAAACAATGTTGCTGCAAACATTTTCTCTACGCCAGCAACAGCGTTCAGCAACATTGTTTCCATGCAGTAATCCTGGCTTTCGTTTTACTTTATCCATCCCTTTAATGGCTAAATTTGATCAAGAAAATGAAAATATTTGCTTATTGAATGTTCATTTACAGGTCGAGACTAGAATATTTTTGAAAATTTACCACTGGAATGACTGTCTCAGTTATTGAACCAGTCATTCCAATGGTAAATTTGCAAGAATCATCTTCTCTCGGCCTACAAATGGACATTCCTCAAGACCACTGTATAAGCCGGTTTTGTCTGTCTTCATCATGAACAGGTCAACAATGAGCACTTTACGACATTGCAATGTGGTTAAAGAAGCCACGGGCACTTGCAAATCCTATCATTGTTCATGGTAAGAAAGCAGGACCTCTAAGTCAAAAGCAGCTCAATTGAAAAAAATACAAATACCAAAATACAATTGGATTTTTTTTTAATTTTCAAATAACTATACATTTGTATGCACACAAATGCATGCGTGCTTGCGTGTGTGTGTGGTGTGTGTGTGTTAGTAGCCCATGGTGACATTACGATCACCATCAGTACTTATAATGTTATTGAATTCCTCATACTGGAGAGTATAAACATATAGGTTCTGTGACTAGCATAAACAAATAGTCAATGTTCTGGAGATCCACGAGTCTACGGGGTCTATATTCGCTTCACCACCCACATCTTCTAAACCTGATTGTGCAGCGCCTAAGGTCTGTTTAATATTTTGTAATATGGTGAATAGCTCATGATTGCCTATGACTACCTTTTCATCTTCACCTTTATCATCACTCTCAGACTCAGTTGAGTCGTTGTCTATGTCTTCTTTTTCATAATCACCTTCATCTTCGCTCTCAGACCTTGTTATGGCATCATCGTTCACAGACTCTGTCAAGTTATCACAGGCTTCACTCCTCGAATCCATTGGCTTGTCATCTTCGATCTTCATCTCTGTCATTTCTTCATCTTCACTCTCTAGATTCTCGCTCTCTTCATTGCTATGGAATTGGGTCTTATGTCGCTCCAGGTCATGTGACCTAGCAAAAGTTGAATCACATTCGAGACATTTATGCTTTGGCATATTGATTATAGGATAAATGTATTATTTCAAAATAAACTTACTGGTGACGGTTTTATAGGTTACAGTTGTAGAAATCTTACAGCCTAAGGTTCCTCTAACTACTATGTAGATAAAATGCACGTCCGATCCTCTGGGCTGTTTAAACCGCAATGAGGAAAGCTATTAAATTTGAGACATTTTATAGGATTGGATGTATGCATGAACACCTTACTCGACTGCATGTATAAATGTGTGGCCGCGCGTGCGGATTTGCGGTCGCATGTACAGATTTGCGAGTGCCCGTGTTGATTTGCGGCCGCAGATGCAGATTTTACGGCAGCACATGTGGATTTGCGGGCATATGAAATCCACACATGCAGATTTGCGGTCACCCATGCAGATTTTTGTGTAGCCATGCGGATTTATGGTCGCACATGTGGATTTATGGTCACGCAATATTTTTAACTAATTTGACTGGTTGCTGTCGCTGTCATAGCGCCAATGCACCCCTGTACACCTGTCATAAACATGGAATTGTCTGTCAGTTTTCCGAAGTGTATGTTTTACTATTTAATAAGCTTTCTGTTGAATATTTTAAAACTAATTTGACTGTGCTGTCACTGTCATAGCACCAATGTGCTCACACCAGTACAAACCTGTCATGAACATGGAATTGTCTGTCAGTTGTACGAAGTTTATGCTTTACTATTTAAATAGCATTCTTTTGAATATTTTAAAACTAATTTGACTGAATGCAGTCGCTGCCATAGCACCAATGTGCTCACGCCAGTACACACCCATCATGAGCGGAGAATAGGTTGGATGTATAGGGTGTGTCAATGTTGAAACTGTTTATTAATTATTTCAGTCATGTGGTATAATTTTGTTAGTAGATATTTGTTCATTATTGAAAATAGTTTAAAGAAATTTGATCAAGAAAAAAACAATGAATTCAATAATTATATGTTATAACTATCTCAATAATTTTAGGCTATAATTGTATTATTCGCACATTTTATAAACGTAGTACATCATTTAGCCAATCAGTTTTACAGGCTTTGTATAGCTCATAGACATTCCAATATAAATTTGGATCGGTAGACAATGCACGAAAGAAATCGATTTTAGACACATGTTCTAATGCATTTAAGTAATATAATTCTACGACAAGTGTTGTCGATATGCCTTAAGAAATAATAATTACCCATGCACTGGTGTTTGTACTGTGATGGTCTGTCATGTTGATATCTGTAGCATTCGCTAACGGCTAGGCTACAGATCACTAAATACAATAAACCGTAGCATCATCTCTGGTAGATCATTTATTTCTTAATGGAGTGTATCAAGGATATATGGTGTAGCGTCCAGTTGAGTATAAATTTCAACATTGCTGGGTGAGTAAAACACGGGTCTTCATAATCTGGCAGATCATTAGAACTCAACGTATCTGCCAAATGTTCTAATCCCAAAGGCATTTCTTCTTGTACATCCGTAGACCCCAGTTGAATAGCGAAATCTAATGCACTTGGATCCTCTGGAGATATGTAATCGATAAGGTTCTGAATGGCCCGGTCTATTTCAGAATCAGAATCAGCTACATCGACGGTGTTGTCTGGTTGCTTAGATGTTAATCCCAGTAATCTAGTCATAGAGGTTCATATGTCATCCTTAGTCTTTACCGTGTCACCCTCTAAAACTGTAGTTAGTTTAAGTTCTTCAGCCATAGTAGTAATGTATAACCCATCCAATATGAACTTTGAGTTAATGTTTACACCTCTGCTTAGAGTTCTGAGGATTTCAAACCAACTGTCTTCGTCAACCATTAACTTTAAGTTGACTCTAGAGCTGGTTAATAAAGGCACATTACTGCATGAACTGATGTGTCTCTGTCCATTATACGAATGACATGCATCAGACATTAATCTAATGCTTAATAACTGGTGTCTGGAATCTTTGGAGAGCGTGATCTCAACCATCGCAAGTTTTATCTAGACATTGACGATCAGCTGTAGAAATGTTTTTTTCAGCATTGCATGGCCCGACCGAGACACGTTAAAATTGATTGGTACCATATAGATTGTTATAGCACCGAGAATTTTATGCAAGTTCTCTTTCAGAATTCTCCACAAGTCACTAGGATATGTTACACTTCTGCATGATGGTTTCATCTCAGTTTGACGTGTCGAACTAAAGTAACATGTTAGCTTGACATACAGATATTTAGTGCTGATAGTGACCATTAATTGAGGTTCTAATTCATATAGGGAATTAATCTGCTCTACTCTATCAGAACACTTAGCCCTAAACACAGTTTCTTCAAATGCTGGAATCATGGCTACGAACTTTCGAAATGTATTGCCGTACATAACCACCCCGTGCTTGGTGGGGTAAGCATTACCAACACTTAACTCGCATATTTCTACTACAAATTCATCATTACGTTTCATGACATGTACGTGCCCATTGTTGCAGAGTGCAATTGAGCATGTCACAACCCATAAAATATGCTGCATTCATAATTATACTGAACGTTGAACAAACCGTTTAAACAAAATCAGAACGTTAAGGCTTAACAGGCCAGACTTTTAAACTGCTTTTATACAATTTTACCGATTGATTAACACTTGTCATGCGTTATTATGCTAATTACCCTTAAGCTCACCTTATTGGACGCCAAGAGATGTGATTTAATGAGGAGGTGAGGATTCGTGATTGAATGACTTCCCAGACATGTAGCCTGTCAATCATACTGATGCGATGCATTAACCCTTGTCAATCATTACGCTAATTACCCTTAAGCTCACCTGATTGACTGACAGGAAGTACAGGATTTAATATGGGGGAGGGGCTTATGGCCACCCTCTACATCTAACATCCCATCAGAATGGCGGTGATCTGGTCACCTTTATCACACCTTTTCAAAAGGCGGCGGAGATCAAAGGAAAAAAGGTGTCAAAATATCCAAAGAGAACCATTTGACTGCTGAAAGTTGTTACTGTCTGAGGCAGCAACTACTTAAAATGTGTGAAAAAGGTGACGAAATCGCCTCCCCTCTACTTACAGATTTCAAACTACAAAATCTCAATTTCAAATCTGGTATTTAGCTGACCAATGTTAAAGGTGGCATGGTACGGATCTTTGAAAATTCTTGTAAAAAGTACAAAATCTAGATGGCATTTGGTTCGTGTAATGCCCGCATTGGTGAAAAACATCATTATGGTATGGGTTCTGTGGTTCCAGAATACATTTCCAGTCCGCTTTCAGTTGTTTCTATAAAAACTATCGCATTCAATGAAACCTGTATATTCACTGATATACATTGTTACTGTTTTCATCAGTATATGTAAAACAAATTTCTGTTGATCCGTTCATTCGTATTGTTTCATAATGCACACGGACACACATTTTGGCTCGTTCTGTTTTGTTGCGGATGATGACTGATTTGACATCGATGACACAAATCACAGACGTCGGAAGTGAGTTTCCAACGTTGATCATGATTTCTGAATTTTTAATATTAATAACGATTAATGAGACAGTACATGGACACTGAGGACACAAGTACAGAACTGAAGCTTTCAGAGTTTTCAGATTGGATACTGATTTCTGCCTGTTCTATGTTAATATCCACAGAGTACATGGGCATCAACGACAGTCTAAAGCACGCATCAAATTGGAGTTTCAAATGTCTCTGATTAATATTTCTGGCTGGCTACCGTACAGGGACATCGAAGACACAAACAGACATTTCAAATTGGAGGTTCCAACTCTGCTTAAATTTCTGGCCTTTACATTTAATAGCCATACAGTGTCAGGGGAGGACAGCATTGCATAAATATGCTAAGCGTGCTACGAGGTGACCAAGAAAGCAAGACTCAGTATACACAGATCAAGAATGGACCTATGGAAGCTAAAGATTTTGGTTTAAGAGAAGACGCAGAGGAGATGGACATCAAAGACACACAAACACAGATTTCCAACTACGGTTTCCAACTCTGGTTTCTAACTGGCCAATGTTAAAATCCACATGGTACATGTTTTGCCATGTGCTAAGGATGCCTTGGAATTCGACCTCATCATCATCATCATCATCATCATCATCATCATCATCATCAGCATCATCATCAACAACAACACAGGGCATACGCCATTGGCTTGTTGCTGACCCGTTCACTTGGATTCTATTTTGCTTTGTTTTTAACATAGTTGTTAATGTAGGCCATAGACCTACTGTAGAAAATTCAAAACAGACATATTTTAGTCAAATAAGAATTTCATGTCTGTAAAATGTATGTCCAATTTGGTTTTGAATGTGTCAAGAATTGATGACAAAACAACTTGGGCTGACAATGAGTTCCAGGATGATACAGGTTCTATTTGAAAAATGTTTGTGCGGATATCTTTATTGCTATACTTTGTGCTGAGTTTGTATGTGTGACCTCTGGTGTGTGTATTTGGGGAGATTCCAAAGAAGACATTTTTGTCTATGTTATATTTATCATCAATAAACTTATATGTTTCCATTAGATCACTGCCGAATCGTCTTTATTTAATGACATTAAATTGAGTTTTTCAAGTCTCACTAGGCATTATAGACTTTTGGGAGATAGCAAATATAAGGCCATGGGGAGGACGCCATTGCATAATTTAGCTGTTAGGAATGCTGCGAGATGACCTCAAGAAGGCACGACTCAGTACATTCAGATCAAGAATGGACCTGAGGAATCTAAAGCCTTTGGCTGAGGACAAAACACAGATGTCAAAAGCGAAGGACTGATAGCAGCTGTAGGCTGTTTCTACTAGCAGCCACATAGCACAGTAATCATGCATACATACATGGTACTTGGTATCATTACTTTCAAATATTTGAAAATTGAAGTATAAGGTACAACACAGATATGGCATTTGTTTCATATAATGGCCGTGTTAGTGAATAAATTTATTTTGTTACAGATTCAGTGATTCCATAATTCGGAGTACATTTCCACTGTAGTTTCAGTGAACTATATAAACTATTGCATCCAATGAAATCAAATCATACACAGTAACGTAGTCACTAACGTAGTTACTATTTTTATCAGTGTGTGAAAATTCCTGTTGATCTGTACATTAAATCTTACTGACATGTAGTTCAAAGCTCTTCCACACGATTTTAAGTAGCATTTGGTATCTATGACAGTGATTTGACATCGAAGACATGCACACGCAGACTACAAACTGGAATTTCCAACTCTGATTTCTGGCTAGTCAATGTTAAAAGCCGTACATGGTACTATTATTTTCAAACCTTTGAAGACTCAAGTAAACGGTAAATATATATGGCATTTTTATGTAATGGTCTCTTCAGAGATAAAATTCATTATTTCACTGATTTATAGTACATTTTCAGTGCTGTTTCAATTATTTCTTATAAATTATTGCACCTAACGAAACCAGATTATGCACAGTTATACTTTGTTCCTATTTTCATGAGTATGTAGAAATTACTGTTGATCCGTTCATGCAGTCGTATGTATTGTTTCTTAATGCACACTGGCACACAGGGACATTGAATGATTTCACATTGAAGACACGCAAACACAGACATCAGAATTAAGTTTCCAACATGGCCAATATTAACGAGACAGTACATGGATATTAAGGACAAATATACATGCCTCAAAATTAGGTTTACACTTTGATTATGATTTCTGTCTGTTCAAGGTTAACTGTCTGCCTGCTAAATCTCTGCAGACTGCATTTTCCATGGAGTTTAACTCACGATCTGCTGAATATTTGGAAAACAATTTGACTTAAAGTTGTTGGTGGCTATGTCACCAACAACTTTCCGTCAACTTGTTTTCAAAATATCAAGCCTGTCCAGAGTTAATGTCCATTGGAATTATTGTATGGTGGCTAACAGTCAGACAGTTAATAGATACACAATACATGGACAACACAGACATTCTAACGCAGACAACAAATTGGAGTTTCACACTGTCAAATGTGATGGTATGTGTGTGTATGACCTGTCTTAGTCGAAGACACACATGCCATCGCCATATCTAGCCACATAATTTACGGGCACAGAGCCACACATATGGCATGTGTGATGAGTCATAGTTGGCCATATCTAGCCACTTAATTCATGGACACAGAGCCACACATACGTCATGTGTGATGTACTCTGTGCGATGTTTCTTAGTTGAAGACATGTGTTATGGGCATATCTAGTCACACAAGTCATAGGCCACAAACTGTCAGGGTGCTGTTATGTGTGTGATGTTTCTTAGTTGAAGACACACATGCCATGGTCAGGTCTAGCCACATAATGCATGGATACCGAGCCGCACACTGTTACGGGTGGTGTTTTCCATGTGATGACAAAGCCACAGACTGCCATGATTGATGTTATGTGTGTGATGTTTCTTAGTTGAAGACACACATGGCATGGGCATATCCATCTACGTATGTCATGGATATAGCGCCACCCACTATCAAGTTATGTGTGTGATGTTTCTTAGTTGAAGACACGTGTTATGGAGATATATAGCCACATAATTCATGGAGATAGTCATCACACAATGTCAAGAGTGATTTTATGTGTGTGATGTTTCTTAGATGAAGACACACATGCCATGGACATACCTAGCAACGTAATTCATGGACACAGAGCCACAGACTGACGTGCCTGATTTACTCTGTGTGATGTTGATTAGTTGATTACACGCATGTTATGGACATATCTAACCACACAAGTCACGGGCATAGAGCCGCAGACTGTCGTGGGTGATGTACTCCTTGTGGTGTTTCTTATTTGAAGACGCACATGTCGTTGGCATATCTAGCCACGTATGCTATGGATACATATCCACCAACTATCAAGGGTGATGTTCTTTGTGTGACATTTTTAGATGATGACACGTGTTATGGACATATCTAACCACATAATTCACGGCCATAAGCTAGTTATTACACGCCTTCAGATGAAAGATCGCTACCTATTATGGAAACCAGGCAAGAGGGTAAAGTCACCTACAACCTACCCACGCTCATCAGCGACACTGACACTCAAATGTCATACAAAAAAGCCCTCTGGGGAGCAGATAGCTAACATCGATGTCAGCTCCGATCCAAACGAAGCCCTAACCAAAATACTGAAATCTATGGAATCATCCGCTACAAGTACCATAGGTGTTCTTAAAAACAACCAAACTATGTATACTGACGACCCTCTAGTAGTAAAACTGTCCACAGAGCAGAAAGCATTACGGCTGCACATCTAACAAAGTGGCCAAAGTGAAGAGTGCACCAAACTATGCCGGGAGCGCAATATTATTCTGCGCCACATTAGCGAACTCACGGTACACAACTCTGAAGGACACTTTATCAGGATTGATCAGGAAAAGCCGAGGCGATCCGAGAATGGTTCAAGGAACAGTTCACTGACAACGATGATGAGCCCTTGCACCCGTTCTCAGGAGACCCCAGGCCATTCCTAACACCAATTAAAACAGCAGAAGTTGAGAAGGCACTTAAAGCCCTGAAAAATGGACGTGTAGCTGGGTCTGATGGCATGAGCAATGAACTATTCAAACATGCAAGTGATATTATCTCAAAACCGATCACGCACATAATCAATTCAGCTTTTATACACCACCTTCCCATCGACGCCGTAGGCCAAGGCACCCTTATCGCACTACACAATATCAAGAAGCCACCTGGGCCCCCAGTCAATCTGCGACACATTGTGCTCCTCAACAGCATGCGGAAAATCCTATCCAATGTTACTCTATGCCGCATCCGAGACAAGATCAATTACCTCCACCGGATCATGTCAAAGTGGCTTCAAACATGGACGCAGCTGCACAGACATTGTATGGGCTCAATGCATGCTTGTGTTGGTAGTCATGTCCAAACACTTGGACTTCCACAAAATGGGAATTGAGATGTCACGAGCCTTCGACACAATTAAACGAAGATCCTAGATGTACTACGCCAGGCCAGTTGCAATGAAGATGAGCTACGACTAGTGAGACTACTGCTTGCAGACACCAAGCTGAGAGTACGAGTCAAGTCAGTGAAGTCTGTAGAGTTTGAGACATCAATCGGCTTTTCACCTGCTACCTTGCTGCCGCATTGAAATATGTGCGGGGAAGTTTCACAAGACCAAACCCCCAGTGTCAATACTGGGAATGCCGCTGGAGATGGAATATGCCGACGATGTGGACTTCAGAGACGAGGAAAAGAAACCACTTGACGAACTTCTCCCAATAGCTGCAAGCAAACTAAAAATTGAGAATCTCTTTATGAATGAATCCAAAACAGAGTTCACCCACATATACCTATCAACAAAGCATAAAACTATAGAAAATGACGACCAACTTCATGGCGGCGAGCCATAGAGGAAAAGTAAAATCCTGGGCTCACTGCTTTGCAGTACTGCTGACACGTGGACGCAGAACTTCTAGAATGTTCTAGAACATTCGACTGCGTTATTCTCAGCTACGCTCTGATTGGCTGTTGCTCGACCGATGATTGGTTGGAGCCTGCGCATGTGACGTCACGGGTAGTATAAAAGGAGACGCGGTCCAGAGATCAAGAGCATCCTCGGCCAGGGGCCGAACAGGTTGGACCTGTACCAGCTACTATAGAAAGGCATACACAGATCACCTCGCGGTCTTTCGGATTTTCTCCCGTAGCTAGCGGTACCCAACCCACCGCACTAAAACAATTTTGTAACTCCTCTTACTTGCAGGAGCAATTTGGAACTTTCTAGTTATTGTTCACGAATATCAAGAGCTACTTCAGAACACAAACTTGCGGTGAGGCCTTTACGGCCTAAAAATGTGATCCTACAGATGTAGAGGCAGTGATGTTCTTTGATGGATGACTCACCGGATCTGCCGGCCATGCCAAAAAGTGGTATTTCAACCGTCCCCGCACTGATGTCGTGCAGGTTCTTCTAACTTTCGACTGCAGCAAGTAAACTTTGCCCGGTACGTCTTCAGAGCTGGCTGACGTAGCCAGCACCGTTAAGTTTTGTTTTGTATCTTCATCTGCATCTAACACCCACCGCTTGTGATCGAGTTGTTGTCAACTTCCATCCGTACCATCGGTGTACGGGAACTTTCTTCACCGCAGCATTGCTATTATATCTCCTACTGACGACTCGTTAGACATTCTATATTGTGATTACAGTCCTGAGTTCGATCCGGTCCCGTCATAAGCAGCTTGCGGGAATCATGTTTGTGAGAACCAACCTGCGGGAACTTTCCAGCTTCCTGAAAATGCATCAACTCATGTCAACCAAAGAATGACGTATCAATTTCAGTAACACGATAGCAAAACTTAAGAATGGCTACCGAGTATTCAAGTAACTATACTTAACATTTTAATTATTCCATTAATTATATTTCTGATAATTATATAGTATCCGTATAAACGGTCCCGATGACTAAAAGGTACCGTAACGGTCTTAGGACCGCTAGTTATAATTTCTGTATATGTTTATAGTTATTCTGATTTTCTGTAAGGTGTTTTCACTAACCGCACCGTAGTAGGTTCGTTGGCCTGTACTAAAGATATATAATTCTGATCATTTTATACTGTATTGATTGTTCTGGTTAGTTTATATATATATATATATATATATATATATATATATATATATATATATATATATATATATATATATATATATATATATGGCCAGTGGCCATCAGTTCATGTTTTGTTTATTTATAGAAAATATAGGACTGCAGTGCACGTAGGAAACAATAAACACTATACAGCAAAATTTTTATATGCAACACTTTCTCCCGCCACCAACAATTTTTCACTGAGGTCGCTGTCCATGCTATAACTCTGTTTAGCCCGGCATACTACCAACTAAAACCTTTTCTATTCAGCTCGATAGGATATGTTTAATATGATTAGAGATGATTTCTTCGTTAGGAAATCTGTAGGATACTCTTCTCTTCCGGTAGTTGCGATAATTTAGCCCCACACTCTGGCAAGACTTATAATGCCAAGATATTGTCTCTCTTCATGTTCCACTCAGCCTTCTTAATTGTTTGGATGTCCCTATCCGCACCATGGGCTGATCCGACCCTGGGAAACTGTTGGGGTTTCCGAGCAATAATGGCCAAGGTGTGGTGTCACATAAATTCCCTCCGTATCTTCGGATACTTAGTAGTTAGCACGTTTTCCAATGTAGGAAAGCACTGCAAACACATAACTTAATTATTATTTTATTTGCTGAACAATCCTCCCGCACCGCAGTGCAAAACTGGAAAACTTGTACATAAACCTAACGACAGGTTAAACGGTTAGTTCCATAGGACCTGGTGACGGGCAAGATGCGTATCCACACCGAATTCCAGAAAAATGTCTGGGCATGATATTTAGATCTGACACGCCCGCACGGGAAGGACATTTACGGTGGATATTCGTCTCTCTTCCCCCCCCCCCCCCATAAAGATAGATCAGTTGCCTAAAATGCTTTTGTGGAAAATAACCAGTGTCTTGTGATGTTGTATGTGGTTACGGAGCGAGATGTCCAGATTCTTATCCAGTTCGGAGATTTTACTAAGTAACATGTATGAGCGCTGTCTTCAGTATTGATCTCTTGGGGCATCCATTCTCGATGACAGCCGTGTCTAACAGCTAGGTAGATACCCGCCATTTGTGGCCTAAAATAGTTCTTGTTTCTAAAAACTAAAAGCTAGTTAAGCAAAGCAGAAGGCCCACATAAATAAAGCGGCAACTACTAATTCAGCATACTAAGAATTACATAAGATGGTGACATAGGAATCCCTCGGGAATCGTTCGTTCCGTCTTCACATAAAACAGCATGCAACCTTATAGTCATAATCTCACTAGGTATGGTCTTTTCTTTTTCAAGCATCTTTGGTTAAAATATTAGAGTGGGCCCATTTTTTCCTACTACTCTTCTCCCGCTTTAAGCAGTGGCGACATTTTCTGGTGACGGGGGCCCGCGCGAAGCACTTGCCTTTCTCAAGGATTCAGCGATGACGGTCCATGCGAGGATAATACTCCTCACCCAAACTAGCACTAGGAGTAGTGCTCGCATGAGGCACATGATTTTTCGTCCGAGATAATGTTCTTTCCTTTCAGCTTAGACGTATAATAAATTATATTAAGTTAATTAGTTTAGTCTCGTGTACGGGGGCCTCCCTTGCGGGGATATCTCTGTGGACCTACGAGTCTGTGTGGTACCTCCGGGAGCCCCATGTTTAAAGGTTCATCCGACCATCTCTATGTCTTGTATTTTCAAATGCTCCTCATTTTTATCTAGCATACTCGACAGTCTGTTTAGGTAAAACTATTGTATAGACTTATTTTAATTAGGTCACCAAATCAAATCTTGTATGTCCATAGATCACGAAATTGCTATGGACAGGCATACTGGTGACACAGACTCTTGGGATGAGACCATTGTATTTAATGTTCGCGACGATGGTCGCACGGCCCCACCGGAACGATTGACTTCCACCGGCCTTAGGAGCCGGTTTTTGTTACCTGTATGGCAGTCTCGTACAGGATCCGTCACCCCGAGACCGGATGCTAACCAGCATCATCATTCATTGTGCACTTGCGGCACGGCAAGTCGACATAATACACCGGAACGGCCCGATACTACCCCGTGAGCTACACCTCGCATCACAACCACCAACCAAGGACAACATCTCATCCTCACGAGCAACGCCACCAGCATCGCCACCTGCACCACCAGGAGCACCATCACCAGCACTGCCATGGCGATGATGGCAGCTACCACCTCCGACTGCACACCCGTCGACAACGGTGAGGAAGAGACCAGCGTACCAACTACTGGGAGTGGCCCCATCACTCGATAACTCAAACAAGCATGCCGGGTCGAGAATGCTTGATCTCCAAGGAAGTGGCTACCAATTATTTGTGGCACCTGGTTCAGCACCCTTTATTTGGCCAGCAGATACTGGTAAGTAGAAATGGATGACTGTGACAAAGAGAAGACCACCTTTATCTGCCGTGACAACCTTTTTCAATTTGGGAAAATGTCCTACAGACGCTGCAACACCCCCTGGAACTTTTCAATATGTAATGGAGCGAGTACTCTGCAAATTACAATGGAAAACTTGTCTCTGCTATTTACATGACGTGATCGGTTTTTTAACCACTTTCAACGACGTGGTAAACAACCTCCACGAAATACTCGACCATTCACCGCCACAAATCTAAAACTGAAACCAAAGAAATTTCACCTATTTCACAACGGAAGTAGAATTTCTCGGTCATGTTGTTTCCGCCCTTGGCATCTCTACTCAATCCGCTAAGATCGCCACTGTAGCCAATTGGAAAACACCTACTACTCCACAGTTTCCTCGGTCTTTGCCAATATTATCGTGCTTTACGTACCAAAATTCAGCAAAATTGCCACAGGCCCACACCCCTTTTCCAACTTATGAAGACTGCCCTTTTCACTGGACCATCGAAAGCCTTTCGACTCTTGAAAGAAATGTTGGTCACCACCCTGTTTCTCATGCATCCGACCCAGCATGCCCATTCATCCTCGATACTGATGGATCAGACACTGGCATCTGTGCCATACTATCCCATGTTAACAGTGATAGACATGAGCAAGTAATCAGCTAGGGATCCCAACGTCTTTCCCGCACTGAGCGCCGCTACACAACAACCAAGCATGAGCTCCTTGTCACTGTACATTTCATCAAGCACATCAAGCACTTTCTTTATAGCAAGCCTTTCACATTACGAACTGACCACGCATCCTTGCATTGGCTCCAAAACTTATAGAACCCCGAGGGAGAAATTGTCCACTGACAAGAAACCCTACAGAGTTTTAAATTCGACGTAATTCACTGCCCCAGTAAACTACATGGGAACACTGACGCTTTATCACGAAAATATCCTGGACTATCAGACGACTTCAAAGACCTTCCCATGCCTACATCTGCCAATACCTCCAGCCTGATAGAAACAGTCAGAACACCACTTTGTCAGCAGCTCTCAACCGAACATTGGGCATAGACCATCTGTGTACGGTATAAGAGCAACATCCCCAGCTTGGCCTTGTAATGAGCTGCTTACACGAACATAAACACCCCTGTCACGAGCAGATATCATCTGCCTCAACTACCACCAATTATTACCACAAATGACTTGAAGAATGCTGTTTACATGACAGACTACTTTACTACAGAAACTACCTTGTAGTACCATGGATACATTTCATGCATGACCGAGGATTACAGTGAATCAGACCTCGCATCCACTGGATAGGAATAGATGCTTCCTTAAAAATTAGGACCGCCAAATGCATCCTGTGTCAAAGACGTTCCACTAAGACCCGCACTGCTGTTCTGCAAACTTGCATAGTGGCGCACCATTTGAATGAGTCACTATTGACGCAATGGGACCTCTCACCTCCTCGGACCATGGAAACCACTATATCCTCGTATTCCAAACCATGAGGCCACCACAGTTGCGGACACACTTGTCTACCAAGTATTTTGCTGCTTTGGGAATTCCTAGAAAATTACACTCCAAGCAAGCTAACATTTTTTAAAGCTGGCTATTTCAACAACTTTGCCACCTCTTACGTATTGTAAAAACGTGAACTACGCCACTCCTTCCGTATAGTGGCGGTATAGTAGAAAGATTTAACTGGACCCTTGCAACTATGTTGATCAAAGAAACACAGTCGCATTGTCACGATTTGATTTTATGCCTTCCCTATGTGATGATGGCATACCGCACAACCATTCATTCCAGCACGCACATTCCACACACATGAGGTTGGGCTGCAAACTTTTGCTACCATTGGATGCTGTAATGCCCCAGGCTCCTGATGAGCTGAATTCACCATCTCTGTACGTAGAATTACTGCATCAAAGAATGGAAGATACACATGATGCAGGCACACTTTCCCTTTGTATATATGCATCAGAAGGCCACTCACGACTGTCGAGAGTATGGTGAACCTCAATGTCATTGGCGACCGTGTCTGGGTGAATGACCAACTCCACCCACCAGACCCAGTCTTAAGTTAAGCTATAAATGGAAGGGACTGTATACTGTCCTTCGGCGAAAATCGGATGTTACGTATCACCTCTGTGCGCTAGAGGGCAAGGCGGTTCTGCTCCATTTTGACTGCCTCATACCTAGTGTAGAAGAGAAGACTGTACCACTACTGAAACGACGTGACCTCGATGGGTACCCACCACCTACCATTCACCTACCTCCCTGGCCAACCAATCAACCTGCACCTGACCTTCCCGACTGGGGAGGGGAATTGATTGATGATGCCCATCCCGAGCGAATTGTGGGAACTACGCATTCCGGAAAAACATACTTGTATGACCCTGGTCGGCTTCCTTTCGAGACATGTGTAAAATCTGTAAATAATAATGTAAACCTCATTCCAAGCCCCAATGCACTTCATCCGTTGGATATTCCACCTACCACCAGCGACGATTTCCTGAACTGTGCTGATGCCCCAGTTTTTTATACCCAGTGCCGTTTCCTTAGCTTGAAAGTTACCCCACCTATGTTTCGAAGTTGAGTGTCAAGCTCAGCAGTGGCTCCCCTTCCCCTGCTACAGCTGTACGTTCATTCTTTTTCGCTCAATTCCCCTCCCCAGTCATGAGGTGATGCCCAAAATCTCATAACCTCCACTGGCGAAACTCCAACGCTAAACCCCTGCCAGAGGCACGCTCATGCCTGGTGGCCCCTCTCCACCGGCAGAAAGCTGGTTTTGTATAGCTATATTATATATATGTGTGTGTGTGTGTGTGTGTGTGTGTGTGTGTGTGTGTGTGTGTGTGTGTGTGTGTGTGTGTGTGTGTGTGTGTGTGTGTGTGTGTGTGTGTGTGTGTTATAAGCGTTGTATTGTATGTTATATTGGTTTAAGTGAACATGAGAGAGTAACGAAAGACTCTGGTGTGGAATAACTCTGCCTGGTGGGGCGGCTATCATGATTCTGTCAAGGGCATCAGACATCCTGCCTAATCCATTTTACTAATCACCCAAAATAGAGAAGGATGGGTCTTGCACATCAGTTGCAATTCATTAGAGGAGTCTAGGGTTAACGTCTATCTATTGACATATCATGACTCGCTATATCTCAATTGTGTCCAGGTATGTACGAATGTATAAGCCTTGTTTTATTAATTAAATTGACTCACATGCTAGCTTAGGTGCGGTTGTGGTCGGATGCATAATGCGGTTAATTGAATCTACTTAAACTGTGCTCGTGACAGGCTATCTCCATTATAACTTAATCGGGTGTTTATTAATCCAATTGCGTGACACATTAGGGTTTACCGATGTTTATAACCAGTTAGCGACTCTAGGCTATGTATTGGATGTAGCATTTAACATTCAAGCCTCGACTTCTACAGAGACTTGCTTGCACTCTAAAGACCATGTCAATCTTTGAAATTACCCAGGATTCCATGTTGGAGTTATTTAAATAAAAAAATGCTCTGCTGAATATTGTTAAAATAAGTTGCCCGACACATGCGCCCCAACCTCGAGCCCTCTCCATCAGAGCTAACCCACACTACCACAACCTACAGCTCATGTAAGCCTGCACACCCATACTATGGATTCCTAACGATAGTATGTGCAATCATACATAGATGTGCGCCATGAAATAGGGATAGATTAACGGGTTGACCAAATTACTTGTTTTACAATTTTATAAAACGTTCTGATGAATATTTTGAAAATAATTTGACTACAGTTGTTGTTGTTGTGTTGTTGTTGTTGTTGTTGTTGGTTTTGTTTTATTGGCCGCTTACACCTAGATGTATTTGAGCCATGACTCTATCTATGAGGTGCTTCCCTGAAGGGTTGTGTGGATGACAGCTTTATGTCCCCTCCTAAGGACATGCCATGTGAATGACGCAGCATCAGGGAGTGAAGGAGATTGCCTATGTTCCAAACGATTGTCCATTAGCCATTTGATCATCTGTCAGTCAGCCAGGATTTTAAACACGCCCGCCTGATTACTATCGGAGGCATTAACCGTATATGTATACCACAATTTGATACAAATATTTCAGGCATAGCGTATATGCAAGTCATTATAGCTCTGATGAGAATAGCGTAGGGTTTGCACGAACTGGATGTTTACTACTTAATAAGCGAGATGGATAATGCTGAGAAAATGTTTCGACTGGCTGAAGCTTCAACATATTTTCCGCAAAGCGTACAACGTCTAGCTAGTTTTCACGGGTGGAGACCTAGGTCCTGAACACTGACCTTATTATTACAATATTAATTATTATTAATATTGTTAATTTGATAACTAATATTATTATAAGTTGGGAGGTTGCGTAGCTGTTAGCGATAACGTGGCTCAGACATTTTTTGAAGGATCTCATAGCTTATGTTAAAACATTTTCCTCTTGATAAAAGAGAGATCCAAGGGTTGGCCATGTATGGATTGCCATTGCTATATTGCTTAGTTCTAGGTCAGGAAATTCTACGTCACGCTACAGCTGCATTTACAATGTTAAACCTTTAGGGTATACATCCATTGACTCTGCAGTATTAACAATAGCAGTAAGACATGAGTCTACTCGAATACCTTATGACATTATAGAGCTCCCAACACACAGACCCCTACAATTTTACATGGTTCATTAACTCCACAGAACCAAAACATTCGTGACTGTTGAGGCAGCTGCACAGATTGGGTCCAAGTTATGACGTCATCAATATTTAAATTAGGCTGTACCACTAACACTTTCACGCATTATTACCCTTCCAATGACTCTACATGACATTCTGAGAGCTCGAATCAGAGCTGTAGGAATGTACTTGGACATGGGGGTTTGGTGGGGAGGGGGTCTGACGTATCGGTGGGGCCAAAATGTAGGGAGCGCTATAGGGATACACTATGAAGGGTATCACCCCAGTTGGGTTCCTCCATCCACCCCACCCCCATACACACACTCCTCCCCAATTCCTATTCCTATGTGAGGGTTATATCGTCATCACAGGTCTGTCAAATAAAAACACATCTGAAGAATTTGGAAATGTTAAGCTTTTTAGAGCATACTTGCTAGCTACTCATTCGGACTATCTTCAGGTAGGTTGGTGCTTGTTGGATGCATTATAAGCATAGCCTGGAGTTTATCTTAGCTTACACCTCGATGCAGTCACTTCTAAAAATGGTCGTTTTAGAGCCTAGGAGCAAAACACTATCCCAACACCAGCTTCGAGTAGACCTGTGGGAAATTGAATGTGTTATAACTAAGTCTTGGCCCACATATCCAGGCATATCTTATACACAGGTTTTTATAACTCTGCACGGAATAGGGTATTTAATAAGCAGGCTGGCGAATATTTTGAATATTATTATAAATAGGGCTGCACAGAGTCGGACTGGGGATGCTTTAGGGGTTGTGCCATCAAATGACTGGAGAGGGCCCAGAGGGCCCAGGGATGCTAAAAGGAGTCTCGGAGCAGGAGGGGTCTTTGTACCATTGGCACAATGGCACATGCCATTGGCACAATGAGACAATGGCCAGTCCTACTCTGGGGCTGCAGTGTCGGGGTTAGGACTATTATATTTCTGCAGCTTATGTTAAAATGTTGGGCTTCTTGATAGAAGAGAGAGCCAGGGTTGGGCATGCATGGACTGCCATTGCTATATTACCTTGTTTTATGTCAGGAAGTTACACCCGTGTTTTGGATGTTAAAGGAAGGGGAAAATCATGTTTATTGGTACTTTCATACAATATTAAATAGACTACCATTGGTGAAAAATGGAAATGAATCAAGATTATTTGGGAAAAAGCATTTACTAAATCTAGGAGCGCTTAACATGGAACCAATTAGTGACTTCGCTGGTGTTTCGCACTCCGCCGTATGTCAACTGCATCTGCTGGGTTTCTTTCTCACCAAAGGTTTGTAAAATCACACCATTAAATTCTCCTTTAAATAAGATTTACTAGAAGTATCATTAGCTTGGATAATCTGATCCTGTATGTTGGATCAGTCGTATGCGTTAGCATACTAACGATACACGGAATATGGCTAGAATCAACTTGTAAATTGCCCTCACAAATTCTAGGTTCATTTCCTCGGGATGAAATACCTTCCTGTTTGGGTATCAAGACCTATGCTTACTCTGGAAGGACTACCTGTATTTAGTGACCAAGTTCATTTAATGGTACCGGCAATGAATGCATTCTGTGTTCGACATAATTTCCTGTCGATAAGTGGCAAGGTAGCCATAAAATAGACATTCTTCGGGTCACTCCAAAGTGGATAAACAATAACATTGCCATAATACCATTGATACAGTTGGATAAGCTTAACTCCGACATCATTGTGACGACCAACATCGTTTAAGTCAGGTTAAATAATTCCTCGGTCAATCTTCCAAGTTCAAAAGAAGCTGTTTCCGGCGAAGTCATTAATGCTCGACTGTATGTGTATGCTATGCCTTCAATCACACCAAGTGCCTGTCCAATCCAGATTAGCGTAAATATGTATCATTTCCATATCATTTGTCTTCGAGTGACATTGTCTACAACAGTTGATAGATTCGTTAAAGCGTCATACAAGTCGTTCATCCTCACTCTGTTAACACCAATTTCTATATAAGTGTGTTTAGCGTGCGTCGCTAACTGATTACTGTAATGTACTAGCTTATTGGTCTTTAACATTGATTTCTTTATGATACCTTTAATAGCTTCTATGTCTTCAGACGTGGCTACTCCAAAAAAACGGAATAGGTTCCGGTTCTGGAATCGGAATTACTTCTAAAATTGCTAACTCTATCGGATAAACGTTTTTCACAAGCTGGCTTGCTCTGGTTCCTTTCACCAGGTTACGTATCGGTCGTAGTCGTAATCCATCCCAACACATTTCTGGATCTACTATGCATAACTTTGAGACGTTCAGGACTCTGACTTTGCATGATTGCTGATGGCAAACTTGCGCAACTGGTCCATTCAACTTGAATATCTCGTACTCCAGATTACTACGTGTTGTCAACTTCATCTTCTTCTTTCTTCTTCTTTTCGTTCGCTGATCATACCGCTAGTCCTGTAAGTGACTATCGACATGATCATAAGCGTTAAGTGCGTGGATCCATGGTTTATTAGAGTGCGCCGTGCGGCCTGGAACCTCCGTCTTCAGCACTCGAGGTTTCTGTCAGGGTTACCTCACCCTTACCTCCTTTAGCCGCCTCTGACGACACGCAGAGGATACGGAAGGTGTATTCTAAGCCCCACCTACAGGGCAAGTCAACTTCATTCTTTCCTTGACTTTTACTACCACTGAGTACCCTACTTTGAACTCTACTGCATTTGATCGCTGGTCGATCTGTGCATGGTGATACTCTCTAAATTTCTCGGAATCAGCATAAGCTCGCAATAATAATTGAGACTCCTAAGTCTATCACTGAGATATTGCAGACTATCTATTGGAGTAGCCATCGGCAATCTACCGCGCCTGCCATACATCAGGTAAAATGGCATGAAACCTGTGGTTGCATGCCAAGTATTTCGAATGCTGTCAATGCAGCACCTAGCTCATCTTCCCATGCTCTGGATTCATTGTTGATACCTTTCTGAGCTAGTTCTTTCAAAGTATGGTTGAAACACTCAGTGCATCCAGTAGTCTGAGGATGATATGGACTCACGCGTCGATGGTCTATCCCATACGCCTTCTATCTAGCCTCAATACTTCTTGCACAGAATTATTTCCCTTGATCTGTAATCAGAATCTCTGGCGCAATATGTCTTGTAACATATTCATTGAAGAACTTCTCATATACATTCAGCGCTGTCTTGGCTGGAATAGGGTACGGCTCAGCCCATGCTGAACAATGATCTACGATCGTCAGGATGTAAACATTGCCTTTCGTTGATTCAATTAAAGCACCTATCAAATCCATCCCAATCTGCTGACTACGCTACCTCGCTACAGGCATAGGTGTATACTTGGGTCTTATTGTCATGGCTCGGTTGACTTGACACACTGGACAAACATCTAGCATGTGGATGACATCTTTTCTTAACGTCGACCACACAAAAGAATCTCTAATCAAACTTAGAGTTTTCTGTAAGCCTTGATGAACAGCTCTTTCAGAGCTTTCTCAACTACCTTTTTTCGGAATCTTGTCGGAAGAACGACACACGGGGGGTACTCTGCATCTAGAGTTGATGGAGTAAGTTTAGAGTAGACGACTCCATTATGAATGAGTAAGTCTTCTGCCGTTTCCGTAAACATTTCTGGAAATGCTTCATGCTGCTCATCGCACAGTGCTTTGAAGGAAATGTAATACGCATCTAAGGGAACATATGGCAACACTCCATCTTCTATGTCAGGAACGATGTAATCTCCTGTGTCGAAAGTAGCTATGTCTGCTGGACATGACAGCATATTCTTCAATTTGTTGAATGTTACCTGCTCTTCTTTCTTTTCTTGAGGAGAAATACTGTATGCTGAAATTCGGTAACGAAGTAGATCTATGACTTGTTGGCAAAATCACACTTCTTTCTCTCCAGCTGGAGGTTGTACTCTCGTATTCGCTGCATGACTAGCCTTTGATGATGAGCATGCCCCCTATCGTTCTTAGTATATACTACTACATCATCGATGAAAACATGCATGAATTTTCACACAAACTTGAAATACGACGTTCATGGCATGTTGCGAAACTGTGCCTGAGTTGCAAAATCCAAAGGTCATATGAGTCCATTCAAACAGATATTCAGAGCAGACAAACGCTGCCTTTTCGATGGCTGAACATTGGAATTTGCCAATATCCAAACTTCAAGTCCATGATATGATGCTCCATATATAGAGTCAAATATATCGGATACGTTTGGTAATGGATATGAATCTTTACAACAGACACTATTTAGAGACCTGTAGTCGATACAAAAGTGATCACAATGGCCTAATCACTCCAGCTTCCAACACTTCCTTAACCTGTTCCTTAACAATATGGGCTTTCATTAACGGCATCCTGTAGGCACTTTGCCTAATCAGCAGATGATTTCCAATTGGAACTGTACATTCAGCCATAGGGTTTTTACCTAATGTCTTTGAACGAGCAGCAGCGAAAATATTGGCAATCGCCAAGTACCTTATCGATAACTTCATATCCTGTCGTTTCTTTAATACTGGCATCATCAACGTATAGATAAGCATCCTGGTGCCTATATGGAACATGGAGTTTATATTTCTTACCAAACCATTCCATCTTACACTTGCCATAATCAATCACAGCTATACGCGCACACAATGCATCAATACCAATCAAACCTTCATGCTTCATACCTTTCACAACAAGCACTAAAATTGGGCATGCATTCTGAAATCGTACTTGTGTTTCTCCTAACACATCAATGGGGTAGCATGTGCAGCAAATAAAGTTCCGGCTCTCCTTAAGGGATGAGCACCAAAAACAGTTTTCCAAATATCACTCCTAATGAATGATGTACTAGCACCAGTATCTATTAACACGTCTACAAACTGACCAGTTTCGTCCTTCAGACCCTTATTATTTTCTTAAAACAATCGGTCCAGGAACCAGTTGATCTGTGGTTCCCTCTGCTGGCGTTTCCCGCACGTGGCTATATGGCATAACTCCTGTGTCTCGTATCTTCTCGATATTCGGGGTCCCAACCATTACCATTAACATAGCCAGCCACGTCGATCTCCACTGCTTCGAATCTTGGCTCGGTATCTCATCTTGTAGGTTGACTGTTCACATTGTGAGGACACTGCCAGTTGGTGTGTACGGTCACTCCGCATCCATAACAGCGAATTCCTGGCTGTGCATCATTTCAATTCGGCTGTGGTTGCGTGTTATTTCTATCATTACGAGGGCATTGGTTGGTCGTGTGCCCATTCTCAGCACATCCCCAGCATGTGATGCTCACGTTGGTATTATTCAGTATTTCATTCGTCATGTATGGGCCAACTCGTCACAGTATCTTCATGTTCTTAGCACTCGTCTGATTCGGCTGTGCCTTCTTCACAGATGGGCAGTTTCGTTTGATATGGCCGGCTTGGCCACATTGATGACACGTCACTGTTCTCTTCGACCACCCCTGTTACTGATTCCAATGTTGATGATACTGAGACATGTTTGTCAGGCAGAAACGCTTAACGTGACCTGATTGTCCGCACTGATAACACCTTGGTGGTGTTCATGTTGTTGGGACCGTGAACTACTGCAGTTGTAATGTATTGTTATTCGCGATGATTGTCTGAAGGTTTTTCAGGTTTTCGTGATTCGTCGATGTTAATCATGTCAAGTAAATCCTTATAGTTGCCTTGCTGTTCCATAGATCTAATGGCGGCTTCTAAAGTATCTTTTTCTTTATACATGATCTGTTTGGCAAGTAGTTTGTCTGCTAATGTCCTGATGTACGCTCTAATGTCAAGACGCTTGCTGTCTTCATTCCCACCACCGGGATATGCTTTCTTAGCCAAACTACAAAAGTTCCGACCTAAGAAGCCACCTGCTCACCCCACCGCACACCCCTCACCCCCACCAGCCAATCTGTGGCTCATTGTGCTCCTAAATAGCATATGAAAAATCATATCCAATGTTACACTATGTCGCATCTGAGACAAACTCGATGACTTCACCGGATCATGTCAAATTGGCTTCAAATGTGGGCACAGCTGTGCAGACATTGTATGGGCTCAACGCATGTGTGTGTGTTGGTAGTCATGTCCAAACACTGGGATTTCCACAAAATGGGCATAGACAGGTCAAAAGCCTTCGACATATTTAACGCTCACAGATCCTAACTAAATGTACTACACCAGGCCAGTTGCAATGAAGATGAGCTATGATTAGTGAGACTACTGCGTGCAGACATCAAGCTGAGAGTAGGAGTCAAGTCCGTGAAGTCTGAAGAATTTTAGACATCAATCGGCTCCCACAGGAAGATGGTCTATCTCCGGTGCTTTTCACCTGTTACCTTGCTGCTGCATTGAAATCTGTGTGGGAAAGTTCCAAAAGACCAACCAACCACCCCCACCCCCCCCCCCCAACCCCAGTGTCAGTACTGGGTATGCCGTTAGGGATGGGATATGCCGGCGATGTGGACTTCATAGACAAGGAAAAGAAACCCCTCGACGAACTTCTCCCAATAGTTGCAAGCAAGTTAAAAATTGAGAATGTCTGTATGAATGAATCCAAGACAGAGTTCACCCACATATACCTATCGACAAAGCATGAAACTAAAGAAAATGACGATCCACTTCGTGGCGGCGAACCATGGAAGAAAAGTACAATCTTGGGCTCGCTGCTCTGCAGTACTTCCGGCATTGCTGCATGCTACATCATGGAGAACATAACTTTCCAGTCATTCTGGAAGCTATGGATTCGTAGATCAAAGATGCCTTTGATAAAAAGGCTACGTTTATACAATGCAACCTGCGTATCCGTGAAGCTGTATAACTGTAACAGCTGGGCAGCTCCAAAGGCAGCTCTAGACAAACTCAATGCCTGCCACCGCAAACACCTATGCACCATCACTGGACACCGATGGCCAGACAGCATAATTTCCAATGATGCACTGTACAACATGTGTAATACATTGCCGCTGTTTGTAAAATCGTCCAGCAAAGATGGTCCATGTTTGGCCCTGTGCTAAAGATGCCAAAAGACACCAGCACAGAGAGCCTTTGAATTCGCCCTACTCGGAGCCAGCAAATACAAAGCCAGGAGAGAAAGTCGCCGCATAAATCTGCTAGGCTTGCTACCAGGTGACCTCAAGATAACAGGACACGGTACACTCAAGTCAAGAATGGACCTTAGGAAGCTAAGGATTTCGGCTGAGGACAGGACAGAGTGGGCAAAAGCGAAGAAGGATTGACTGCAGCTGTAGGATTTTTCTACTACTATAGCCACAGAACACAGTAATCATACATATTGATAGGCCTCGAGAAACATGTGACCTCGATTGACACCTCAAGGCGGCTGCGCTGATTGGTCGAGAGTTATGACGTCATCATCAATATTTTGAATTAGGGCACACCCCCTAACACTTTCATGGATCATTAGACCAGTCAATTAGCACTACTGAGGGTCAATATATCCAGACTCGAACAACGGAAACCATTGAGGCAGTTGCTCGGATTGGCTCCCTTTCATGCATCGTTGCACCTGTAAATTATCTAAAGATTTACATCCCCAAAATGTGTCGAGAGCTTATGGGCTTATCAGTGACGTCATCAATATTTGAATATCTCGCCCTCCCGCTCTGCTCCAATATCGAGTACTGTGCTTGCGGGCTTTTGATATCTGTGGTAAGTTAATGAAACATCGTAAATATAATGAGCTCTGGGTCACAGCCATTGAAATTGCTCGATAAGAAATAAATGAAACCTGATTGGCGGAGGGCAGCCCACCAGTATAATGTTACTTCACATAGCAAGAGATCAAAGGTCTCCAAGTACAGCCACATACAACGTCTGCAAGTACCGCCACATACAGCAGAGGAGATGTAGCATAACTTTTGCATGGGACCACTACATAATAGATTTAAATATACAGAAAAATACCTGACAAACTATAAGTATCCCTTACAACACACGCACGCATGCACGCACGCACGCACTCACGCACACACAACAAGGCGTAAATAAACTACTGAGGGTCTCTGGCAGATAATATTTCATTTATCCGGTTTTTCTGCATCCAGATTGCATCTTCCTTTATTAGTAAACCATTGGCTGTTATAGTAGATAAATAATTTTTCTTTATGGCCTAGCCCTACGAAATTTGGACATTCCCTAGATACAGCATCTAATAATGTTTTTGTTCGGGCTATGTACCTGTCAGGTATTCTGATATCCAGTAAAAAAAGTCGTCTGCTTGCCCACTATTCACACCAGCGGCCAGTGAAGGGGCATTCACTCGCCACTAGAGACGCTCGACAAAGGATTAATCTGCATAGTCGGATGCGTGTAAAACTTTTACGCGTCACTGCGTTTTAGAGGGATATCTTAATATGTCATAGTTGCATGTACCCCACCCTCCCCTGCCTTTAGGCTCTGGCAATGAATGTAGTGCATGGTCGTGAACCCATGGGCTTGCACGCCTTGCTGCACCCTTGAGGTGCGGTTGTACCTAGCCTGCCGAACGGTCACAAGGACTTACCTATAGATGCACAGGATCACGATCCTCCATCCTTAAACACATTAACCGAATCAAGAATTGTCAACAAGTTAGCCCTTACCTGCAACAAATGCTATATAAAGCAACAGGTCAATAAAACGACGCCCGAGTGTCTATAATTATTGACACCATGTTGACCGGGTTCCCGGAGGATAATGGGTCCTAGCCTAGCCCCCTTAAATTCGGACAGCATATATAAGTAAAGTGTCACCACCTCACCCCCACCACACCCCATCCCACCCCACCTGTCTGCGAAGAAGGACTGACTGCAGCTGTAGGACCAAAAAAGGAAAGTCCATTAATTTTAGTCTTGAAACCACAAGAGACAAGGAACACAATTTTCAGTGTTGAAACCTTCAACCAAAGGTCAGCCCGACTCGACAAAGAAAAGAATAATCAGTGCATGTAGAGATAAAAATATTGCTTGCTTAATAATAAATATAGATTGTTGAATTCCAGATAACGCCCGTGTCTGAACCAACAAGAAGCTATCATCCACCGGGCCTGGAACTCATTGGAGAAAACCTGGGATCACGATTGACCCTCTGAAGTCGGCGACAGGAGCCAGACACGGACAGATCTGGCTAGGCAAGCGTTGGTAGACCTTTGACAGGACAACTTCACTGGTCACAGGCAATTTGGACAAATACAGGCTAGATCAAATTCAGTTTTATTCTACCTCGTTTTCCTCATATTTGCTACAAATCTTTTGAACCGATTTGACTGGGAGCTGTTGCGCCAACGATACTGAACGCACACAGCTAAACCTGATCATGTATGCGTGCTGGGCACAGACAATTTGGACGAATACAGGCTAGATCAAATTAAGTTTTATTTTACCTCGTTTTCTCCAGATTTGCCACACATTTTTGGAACCCATTTTACTGGGAGCTGTTGCGCCAAGGAAACTGAACGCACACAGCTAAACCAGATCGTGCACGCGTGCTGGCACAGGCAATTTGGACTAATACAGGCTAGATTAAATTCGGTTTTATTCTACCTTCTATTAAAATTTCCAAATCGATTTAACTGGAGGCTGTTACTGACCAATTGGTATTTAAGAAAGCCACTAACCCAGTCATTTGCATGGGTTGGAATCATACAGTCTGACCAAGGTACTGACCGGACCAAGCCCGTTCCATCCGACCACATTTCTCCACCTCCTATTAAAATCTCTAAATCGGTTTAACTGGAGGCTGTTGCTGGCCAATTGGTATTTAAGAAACCCACTAAGCCAGTCGTTTGCGTGGATAGGGTACCGACAAGATCGGGTGTCGCTCCCCTCATTCCTCGGCGGATTCCGACGATGCTTGTTAGTTGGCCTCGGGATGGAGACTGGAGACTACGGGCAATGGGTGACCACAAAGACCGACTTCTGGAGTTGGTAGAACGTTCACATTCCAGTGGGGCCAGGCGACCATTGCCACTTACAGTGAACACTGCAGTGTCATCTCGACTATTTATGTAGCTCGTATGTCTCTGCATTATAGGTTAGTTAATTTGTAATATATATATATATATATATATATATATATATATATATATATATATATATATATATATATATATATATAAATCCAGCAAGTCGAAAGCTGGCTTCTTGTTTAGAAAAGGTACGCTGGTTTAACAATGTTGATTGTTTCCTGCGATAATATAATAAAGTGATGTGTTGGCGCCATCTGTGTTGTATCTCACCAAAGATACCTAATCTATCCTTATTTATATGATAGGTACCCCTGTAAAGGAGGAGTCCTAGCGTGGCTAACTAGTTTAATATAAACTAATGCCTCAAGTAGGCCAATAAACTGGTTTTGCAAGAGGAAAGTGACTCGTGCGGGCCTCCATTACAGGAAAATGCCTACCACGCCGAAGCAGAGGAGGAGATACGGTCAAGACCACGCTCCAGTCTAGAACAATAATAAAGTGTGTTAAATTATATATGTGTAATTATTTATATATAGGGATGCACGCTGATTTACGTGGATGCGGAGCGCCAGCTTCAACAGAATCCAGCACCATTGTCTCTTATTCTGGTTTAGTCGCCGTCACGTTATTTTGCCTGTCCTTCTTGAGGAGCTAGGCTAACCTTTAGTTATTGAGTCCAAACACATATGGTGTATATGGATACGTGCATGTTTCTATCTACCACATTTTGGCATGGTACGGCAGGTTTGGTGAGATATCAGAACAGGCCAATTGTTTCACATGATCTTTTGGATGTTATTGACCAAAAGAGTTGGCATCACCAACAGGTCACGGCGATAGTTGGCAAGGGTGACCTAATATTTAGTTGTTATATAACCCCTGAACAGGGGTTCCAAAAACTGGTGTGTTGGCAGTGTTCCATCGGTGCCATCTTCCCAGCCCGGCCTCAGTGGCGGATACAGCTTATGCTGGTATAGGTTGCATTAGATGAGCTCTGCATGGTAGGCTATAGGAATGTCCTCCACAATGGGCTGATGCCCCGACCCGATTGAGGAATGCAGCCAGTGCGACTCCTTATATACTGTATGGTGACCAATCAGCAGTCACCATAGGAGAGCTCAACCAATCATCGCATACCAAGTGGATGAAATAACGTGAGAGCAACACATGTTTATGATGTCACGTTACCGTCACCCTACCAACACATGCGCGATAGCAATCTAAACTAACTTAAAGGAATTAAAAGGCCAATTCTTATTTCCCTGATATCGCTTCCATTCCTTGGCCGATTTCAGTTCTGTAAACGGATTCGTTCATCTCAACGAATGCTGGTAATGATTCATACCAAGATGGATGAATAGGGCCTAGTATTAAGGATTTCCCAAAATACAGGCAACTATAGACATAAGAATGCCATTCCACACACTGTCAGTGCAACGTGGGTAAGTTATCTCTTATTGGCGCGCATGCGCACTAGGCGTTCTTACGGACTCTATCAGTCTAGGCTCTCTTTTCTGTGGCTACACACGCTGGCTTATAGAACTAATGGGGGAATGATTGGAGCATCTCAGATCGTGTCATTTCGTACCCGGCTAACCCGTGTCGGTTCGTACCCGACTGAGTGATTCATGCTATACCACCCCTCCTAGCTTGGCACCACGGGTCGAGGGATATCACCGAAGCAGATCGCACACTGTAAGGTGAGCGCTAGGGGACTTCACAGGTTTGGCATGTAGCCATGAGGATAGAGTGGCACGTGAGGTGCGTGGTTATAAAAGATAGGCACATAGCCGTGCAAAGAGATGGGATAGCTGTTTAATTTTTGGCCCGGGTTTCTTAGGCTCTGGCTCTTTTTATTTTTTTTTTGTGTTGTGCAGACTTTATTGGTTTACAACCTTACAGTAGTTTGTGAGAACATCCTCCTTCAGCGGCAGGTAATTATTCACCGCGCTGAGGACGCCCAGGCTCCAACGTACCTGAATTATTAGTGTGGCTCTTTTTGGGAGCCACACGAATGGCTCTCCTCATCCCTTTAATATCAATCTTTTTACAAAGACTTTAAAGAGAATAATAATAAATATATATATCTACAAGATTTAAAGTTCCGAGCAGTGCCAGCCGATTTGCTGGGATGGCACGGTTATACATAAATTACGCCGTAACAATTTCAAGTTACTCAGAACACCGACTCGCCATTCTGTGGTGGGTTACAATTACTCTAGCATAATAATAATAATAAAAGTAATTAATAATATAAAACCTAAGTTGTTAACATTATCAGTTATTTCCAGTCCTTATACGTGGCCAATTAACTTATTGATTATGGTCCATAGAAGTCCAGATACGTTTTGATCGACTGGTCATTGTACATCACATTTTGTAGATATCGGATTGTCTTGTGGGAAGTCATGACCCCGCGGGATGTCTTATATTTACGAGTAAGACCTCAGTGAAATTCATATTTGAAAATACCAGGTGAGCTAGTGAACTGAGTAACATTATAGTTATCATGTATGTACGTTTTAGGACGCTGCACTGGTTGACATTGGTCAATGCTGATGCACGCAGTTTCAGAGAAAGCAGTATCGAAACTGATGCGAAACTGTAGCTAGAATAATTGTCTAGTAAGTTAGGAATGAAATAAATTGAAATAGAACCGACGGTTCTGAGAACTTTGGTGAAATCTGTCAATAGTTGAAGATGAAAGTTGTTGCTGTGGGATCGGCACACACTTTTATGTTGTTCAGCAGTCGTTTCGGCCGTTAGTTTAGTAAATATTCGAGTGAAAAGAAATCGATAGGAATTATAGGTGACAGACTGACAGTAGTTGTTGACGGTCGGCATTCCGACTCCCTTAAGCAAGTACAACAACACCAGCTGGCAATGAGATCATACAGCTCATGTGCTTATTAACGTTCGTTTCCTACAGGCTTATCCAGGATAGGCATGGGACAGGACAGAGGCCTTGTAACGTCCTGTAGGAATGCATAACACAATCGAAATTTGTATATCAACTATATGTCAATCAAAGATAGGCATGCTACAACAACACATACCCTAATGTTGTTAGTTAGCTGACAGATCGCATCAAATCAGAACCAGCCAACACCGCTTTGACCCTGTTGTACATTATCTCCGTAGAAGAGAAGCCCAGAGTTTGATTAGTCAAGATGACGTCATAATCAATGAGCATCGAATCAAACTCTGTGGCAGAGAAACAAAAAGAATAGAGTTTCAAAGTGAAATCGAGAGATAGGCGAACAGGGATTGGTCAGAACGACCAACAGGAATAGGTATGAACTTCTAGGAAGAGATAAGTAGATGTTGATTGGAGGCAATGATATGTAGGCCAATCAAACTATGATTATATCTACCTAGAAGGATGAAGGGAACAGAAACTATGTATTACGATATATATAGATCTATATATCGTAATATGTATAGAACTTAGGAAACTGTAAACTGTATATAAGAGGCACTTTGTCTCTTAAATCTTTAATCTTTTACCATCGGTGATTCAAGTAGCAAGTCGTTGCTATCTTCGTTGTAAGCGTGACCATCAGACCAGCAGTAGGCTGGGAGTAGTCCGTTACCAGTTTATTACATAAGTCAAGTTACGTAAAAATAGAGTCTAGTAGAGGTAGGCTTAATAATAATAAGTGTTCAATATTCAAAGTATCTATTATCATTTGTGACAGTAAAAGTCACCATCGTTATAGTTAGTAAGTTATTGTAAAGTTAGAAGTATTAATGAAAGCATCACCTTGTACATACAAGGCAAGAGCTTGGTTGTGTGTCAGTTAACTCCTGAGTACAGAGAAACACTGTACCTTATCTGAGAATCTTGTGATAGTTAGATTAGGGCCCGATTACTAAATACAATATCTTCATACCATCGTTGAAGAGGCGAGCCAGTAATCGTAAATGCTGCATCTTCGAAAAGATAGATTGTCGCAGCAATCATAACATCATAGTCTTTTCGAGGCTGTAGTAGTTAAGTGTAGGTAGGAAGGTCGAAAATCTTCAGTGGCTTCACCTGCCAGGATCCAAAGTAAGACGACGTGGAAACACAACAAAAGAAACTAAGTGAGTACATAACTAATATGTCCGCCGATCGACCGGCCAATATAGTACTGAAAGACGTTGCCGATAGAGTACAGGTTTTCGTGGAACAGGCAAAACAAACAGAAAGCACCAAAGTAACTCAGCACCGGGAGTACCGGGACAATTCACTGATAAAACTAACTACTGACATTAGTTGCGAAGAGCAGCCCCGGTTGAAAAGAATAATCATGTGTTTATATTACCAATAGAACTGTGTAAAAACTGAACAAAAAACATTTGATAAAATGGCTACAGCACCGCGCCGACCCGATCCTGGTCTACCACCGATGGATCCCCGCTACGTCCTGGACCAGAACTACGACCCGAGACAGTAGCCGCAATGCAGACCATGGGAGTTGCAATGGTGGGAGCTATAGTAGAGAGTTGTAGTAGACGAGAGCAAGACCGAGTGCATAGACAGGAAATCCGGGAGCTCACCCAACGTATACAGCCCTGCGATGGACTCATACCTGAACAAGTCAGACAATTCATCGATGAAGCAAATAGGGTATGGGTGGCGGACGAAGGGATGTTAGAAGGCATACCTGCCTATATTATGACAAGAGCTTCCCGCGGCCAGCTATCGCGAGCCATAGACAGTTTTCTAGTGGGCAAGGAGAGGGACCATGTTACGTTCGACGAATTCCGTGAGTACGTAACCATGAACTTTATTTCTGCTAATGAGCCAGAAAGGATAACATATGATCTAGAGGGAGTGCAGCAGCGGAGGAACGAGAACATAATAGCATTCAATCGAAGGTATAAGGAGCTGGCGAGCTGCGCATATCCTGTGGAGAACGCGGACAACCATCGTATGGTGTTAGGAGTATACATCAAAGCATTGAGCGACCATGGACTAGGAAAGCGGATAGTCCGTAAAAAGGCTGCAAACCTGCAATGGGCGATAGAGATCGCTGAGGAGGAAGAATGTTGTAACGATCTCCTTAAAGCGATGCGCATTGACACCAAAGCAGAAGAGAGAATGGAAATAGACGTGCTAGATATGGAGGGGAGAAAGGGGTATGGGCGGTGATTAACGCTTTAAAGAGACAAATGGCACAACAAAGTAAGATGATAGAGAAATTGTGCAGCGTAATTGGGGAATTACGTAGCGAACGGTTAGCCGATGCTGCACCCCAAAGACGACAACAACGGCAACAAGCGCCAGTGCAGAAGAAGCAGCCAGCCACCCCGCGCCATCCACCGGCAGCACCACGACAAAATGGGACAAAAACCAGCAATCGACCCAACATCACCTTGAAGATTTTTGGTGTCTATCTTCAAGATTGAATACTACTTATAAGTTCTTATCTGATATAATCGATTCTGAAGTCTTTTCCGTTTTGGGTGAAGCTTGTATGTATAGTTGCTGCGACAACTAACTTTACCGAGAACGCAAAAGATGGATATCAGCTCGCCTCGTAAATAGATGTACTGAACGATATTTGTATTGGGTATCCGGGCCTGATCTGACTGAATCTCAGAACTTGTAGGTATGCTACGGTGGTCTTCCGTAGATTCCAGAATTAAATATTACGACAAAACTCTTGCCTTGAGGTTATCAAGGTTCTGATTTTAATAGATCTAACTGTACACTATACTAAGTGTGACTTTTACTGCCACTATTGAAAAAGATAAATACTTATAATATTTTGAACAAAATTCTAACTACTTTCCTAAACTTCTATTTTCTATCTACCGTTGATATATATTACTCCCTATCGCTACAGGTCTGCTATATCATATCAACCTACCCAGCTAACCAAGCAAACAGACCAGACAGAACTCAAATCTAACTCTAACTCCTCTCGACTCTAAATCTAACCCCCGATAAAAGGCAACATCCCCCTTTTATACTCTCCTGAGTTTTGCTTCTATCATCGTTTGGTAATGCCTAATAATAGACACTTACGTAAGGGTTTCCCCTCTCCATCATTCGCTCATAGTCTATCTTTAGATTATGACGTCCTTTTAACCAAGTAAATCTCCGACCCTCCCTCCTCAGGAGGGTGCCTTTTACCTAGCACTTGCGGCTTGGGCTGGTTCTGATTTGATGAGACCTGTCACCTAACTAACAACATTACTTCATCCGTTGTTGTAGCATGTCACTCGGTGATTGACTTATAGTTGATATACAAATTCGTCTCTAACCGGATACGCTGTTTTGGATCGACACATAGTTTATACACAAACTTCGTTAGTGTCAATCACTCCTACAGGACGTTCTTTTGTCCATGTCTTGCCTATTGCCTATTGCGAATAAGCCTGTAGGATACGATGGTTAATAGCACATGAGCTGTATGATCTCATTGCCAGCTGGTGTTGTTGTACTTTCTATAGGGAGTTGATAGTTCCCATGTCAGTCAACCTTTTGATCCTATCACTCCACCTTTTAACCATTCTTTTTGGCTGTCTCGTCTAACTGTCTCTGTTACTATTTTCTAAACTATTGCCCAAAATGACTGCTGAATACTCTGAAAGTGTGTGCCGATCTCACATCACCAACTTTCATCTTCAACTATTGACAGATATCAGCAAACCAGAACCGTGGGTCCTATTCTATTCTATCTCACTACAATTCCAACTCTTACTTAATACGGTTATCATGTACGCATCAGTTTCGTGAGAAACTGTTGTTGCGGCAGCACCGGTCCATGTCAACCAGTGCAGCAGCCCTCTACGTACTATAGTATGATGCGTGCTACTCCGTCCATTAGCTCACCTGGTATTTTCAAATATGAATTTCATCAAGGTCTTACTTCATAAATATAAGATGTCCACGGGGTCATGACTCCCCACCGGACATTCCGATATCTACACATGCCCCTAAACTGAAGTTAATTGACCACCTCTTAAGGCCTTAAGAGAGCGTCAATTAACTCGTTGTGTCACATCAACAACAAAACCACACTATACCAGCGGCCCCCCGAACGGGTAACACTCAACCCCCAAACTCATCATTCACACGATTACTACCGCCTATACATAAAGCATTGTAACTCATGAAATAGTTTCTACACCGGGAATGGAGTATCATGCATGACCACCCATTTCCGGCACGACTATACATACATACATGTCCGGATAACGGCATATCGTCCCCAGAACCACATTAATATCATCATTAATAACCTTGACACTCAAGGTGTAATAACTAAATAACAGAAAACTTAATCCTACAGAGCAAATTCATTACAGGTCATTAAATAACAGTAATCCTAATCCTACAGAGCAAATTCATTACAGGTCATATAATAATCTCTACTCAAAATAAAGTTCATCAAATGTTTACGGCAATTTAGTTCATCACATTTTCACGGATATATAGTTCATCAAACTGCTACGGATATATGTAGTTCATTAAATTGTTACGGATATATGTAGTTCATAAATTGTTACGGATATATGGTACATCACCATTCAATGTTCCACACACAGCAAACGAAGTTAGTCCCACAACGTCACATGGATATATCCACTCGAGCCACACCCTCGTCAGGATCCACCACGTCATCATAAAGTTCTACTTCAACCCAGTCGGCAGCCATCGGGTCGATCCCAGTCCTCGCAGTAGCGTTAGGCGACGACCCGGTTGCCAACCTCAGCGGCTCCGGTATCACTGCAGTTTTCCGGGGCTGCTGGGCCTGAATTGCCGGTGCACTAATATGAATGGCGGTGCGTTTGTCACTACTATGGGCTGCATGTGGCTTGCATTTATCACTACTATGGGCCGCACGTGGCTTGCATTTTAGCCATTTCCACATGCGCGAAATTATTCCACATTTGTATAGCACAATTAACACAACGAGCACACTCACGAAGGAGCCCGTCGAATAAGACACAAAAGATAGTATCCCCATGCCCTCGACCATCACTGGGTCGAGTGCGGACAATGGTGCTAGCGGCACATACTTAGATTTCTGTAAATGATCCCAGGGTTGCACTTTCAAATGATTTACTATCATGGATTTATTTAGAACACCGGTCACATCCAAGTGGGGCATTTCAATGGCCAGGCTAACCCGAGTGTACGTCCGACTGTAAGACACCACAGGCTCGAATTGCCATCCCTTCCCGCTATAACCACATTCTCCCGACATCAACGCATACACACCACTACTTACATCACATCGGTCGGTCAGTAGTCCGTCACAATGAATCTCCATAGTCTCACCGAACGTTTGCAAAATCACACCTATTTTCTTATTGGCAAATAATTTACTTGCTGTTATGTTGGACTCTGATAGTTGAATATTGCAATTTCTATCCGTAGTATTTGTTAGTATGCTTACTATGCAAGGTACGTGGGTCTTGTCGACCCTCAGCTGACCCCTGTGGAACCAAAGCCACTCGCTCCTCGTTTGGTTTGATCTAGCCCTCCACATTCTATTAGGTCTGGTATAACTATCATTTCCAGTATTAGTTGGGCTATCCGGTCACCCTTCCGTACGCGAAAACTACCCCGGCCAAAGTTAAATAGGACCACACCTACATTCCCGTGGTAATCCTGATCGATCACTCCTGCACCCACATCTATGAAATGTTTAGCCGCCAACCCCGACCATGGCGCTACCGCAATCTGAATGTCCGTTTTCACGACCATTTTGTCCCAAGCCGGTATCAAGTAATCATAGGCGCTATATAAGTCATAGCCGGCAGCGAATTGTGACCCCCGCGTTGGCGGATAGGCATTACTTGGTAGTCGAGCGAACTCGAGCTTAATAGATTCCCAGGCCATGGTCTACGTATTCCTAACCAAACCACTGACGCCTACACTATATTTCCTATCTGATACTAAACTTAAATTTTAACTGAATATGCTATGCGCTACTATTAGGATGCTTACTGGTACAGAGTATAAGTCAGAATGATAATTATCTGCGGCTATGGCGCAGTATAACTGCATCTATACGCTCGATGAAGTCATCGTATAGAGCACGCCCAAAAGCACCAATCCTGAGTCGCTTGATGTTAGTCTCGACATCAGGTACATGACTGCGCTTGCGCAGAAAGTAGGGACGTGCTGGCAGCGTTTCCATTGGCTCCGGCACACTCTCGGGTACCTCCTCCGACGTGTCCATCATCCCATCAGGAGGATTCACGTGAGTTTCGGTTGGTGACTCACGGTTTCGATACCCACTTCTACCAGGTTGACTGATGTTATTATCAACCACCTTCCCCACCTTGCTCACCCTTGGCTCCTCATCAGAAGCTGGTCGCTTCCTATGAGCCATTTTACTAGGGGTCGCATTATCGCCATTTACCGGCAAGGTTTCAGACTCCGGGGTCCTCATCACCCTTGGATGATGGCTAGCTTTCGTACCCTTTGCGGGTTACGAACAGGGCGTGGCCGTACCTTGTCCCAGCACATCTCTGAGTCGACTACGCGTAACTTGGCTATATTAAGTACACGTACCTTCCCAGATCTCTGATGCCGGACATGAGCCACTGGCCCATTGATCTTAAAGATCTCATATTCGGGGTCACTGCGAGAGGTCAACTTCATCCTCTCCTCAGCCTTTACGACCACCGAATCCCCCCACCTTGAAGACACCAGCGTTTGCACGCTTGTCAATTTGCTCTCGGTGAACCTCACGAGACTTAGCCGTTTCACTACGAGCACGTAGCAAGGCATTATTGAGACACGTCAGTCTCCCACTAAGATCCTGCGAAGCATCTACGGGAATCGCAAACGGAAGTCTTGCTCGACGACCATACGTCAGATAGAATAGCGTATATCCGGTCATAGAATGACGAGTACTGCGGTACACTGTCAATGCTGCACCCAACTCGTCTTCCCATGTCCGAGACGCATTATTCACCCCTTTCTGGATTAACTCCTTAAGAGTTCGATTGAACCTCTCGGTACGTCCATTTGTCTGGGGATGGTATGGACTCGATCGCCTATGATCTATACCGTGTTCCTTAAATCGTTCCTCCAGAGATTTAGAACAAAATTCTTTTCCCTGATCAGTTATCAATACCTCAGGGACACCATGACGTGCGACATACTCGTTGAAGAAATTGTCTTACACATTCTGAGCCGTCTTAGCGGGAATTGGATACGCTTCTGCCCACGCAGAACAGTGATCAACTATCGTCATGATGTACACATTACCCTTACTCGATTCCATCAGTGGACCAATCAAATCCATGCCTATTATCTGACTCGGATACTTGGCCATAGGCATCTCGCTGTACCGTGGTCGAGTGGTGACAGGTCGATTGACCTGGCACGTCGTACACCTCTCAAGCATACATACCACATCTTTCCTCAAAGATGTCCAAACAAACGAATCCCTTACCATACCAATAGTCTTCTGCAGACCTTGGTGACCAGCTCGTTCATGAGCCATCCGGAGCACCTTCTCACGGAACAGGGTTGGTAAGACAATTCTGGGGTACTCAGCGTCCAACGCTGAGGGCGTAACTAGAGAATACAGAATACCGTTCTTAACCATGTACTCCTCCGGGGTGTTCTTAAACAAGTCCGGGTATTCCTTGGTCTGTTCGGTACACAACCCGTCGTAGGGAATATCGAATGTTTCCAGAGGGACATGCGGTAACGCACCCTCATCCACATCCGGTATGACAAAATCGCCAGTATCTAAGGTGGCGACCTCCGCTGGACGACGTAACCTGGACAACATGTCCGCTCGAATATTCTTCGAGCCTTGGATGTATTCTATCTTACATCCGTATTCTGCAATCAGTACTGCCCAGCACTGCACCTTCGTGTTCTTAACCTCTCCCACAAACAAACTCTTTAGGGGTTTGTGGTTAGTATACACGGTAAACTGCGCACCAAATAGATATGGTCTAAGCTTCTTTAACGCATATATCACTGCATAAGCTTCCTTTTCTATTACAGGCCAATTCAACTGACTGTCTTTCAGAGTAGAGCTCACATACTGGATTACTCGCTCTACACCCTTATCATCTACCTGTACCAATATCCCTCCTATCGCATAGCTAGACGCATCGGTATACAATTTATACGGGGCATTCAAATTCGGATATGTGAGAACCGTCTCACTACACAGCAAGTTCTGTAATTTCTTGAACGCTTGCTGTTCATCCGCACCCCATTCAAAACGTTTATACTTCTTCATTAATTCTATTAGAGGCTTAGCAATTTCGGCATAGCCTTGCACACAGGATCGGTAATAACCGGTAGCTCCAAGGAAACTTCTTACTTCGCCCACATCACGTGGGGGTGACATTTCCCTAATGACTTTGACCTTTTGAGCCTGAGGAGCTACTCCTTGTGCGGAAATGCGATACCCTAACAAATCAACTGATGGTTTAGCAAAATCGCACTTCTTTTTCTTAACTTGCAAATTATACTCTCGTATCCTACGCATGACCTTACGCAAGTGCTGTGCATGTTCCGTCGGATTTCTCGAATATACGACTATATCGTCGACGAAAACATGCAAATATTTTCCCACGAATTCTCGGAAAATATCATTCATTGCCCTCTGAAATACGGCACCTGAGTTCGCAAAACCGAATGGCATCCGAATCCATTCGAACAAGCCTTCACTGCAGACGAACGCTGTCTTCTCTATGTCTTGGCTGTCCATTGGTATCTGCCAATAACCAGACTTCAAGTCCATAGTAGAAAATATCGTTGCGCCGCCCATAGAATAAAAAATGTCCGATATATTCGGTAAAGGATAACTATCCTTACGACATACGGAATTCAACTTTCTGTAGTCTATACTAAACCTGGTGTCCCCGTCCTTCTTAGGGACCAATGTAATGGGTGACGCCCAGGGTGATGACGATGGTCTTATGACACCCGCTGCCAGCATCTCAGCCACTTGGTTTTTGACTATATACTGCTTGGCCAGCGGTAGACGGTAGGCCTTCTGCCTTATAGGAAACGCATCTCCTGTTAGTACCGTACACTTCACTTTGGGAACCAATCCAAGCGTTTTTGGACGAGCCGTATCAAAGATATCCGCAAAGTCACCCAAGACTTTGTCGATATCTTTATATCTGGTCGTTTCCCTACAACTCTCATAGATATAATTTGTCTGTTCCCTATAGGGATACCTAAATGGATATACCCGGCCAAACCATACTACTACTTTGGCCTGATAATCGATCTTTGCATTTCCCAAGTGCAAAGCATCTGCTCCAAGCAAACATTCATGCCTCATTCTTGCTACTACCGTACTAGGAATAGGCCGGGCGTTCTTGAATTTTACTTGGGTTTCTCCTAACAATTCTATTGGAGAACCATTTACCGCTAAGAGCGTCTTTGCCCTTTTCAATGGCCTAGCATTTAACATGCGACTCCATATATCCTTATGAACCAAGGATGTGCTAGCACCAGTATCCACTAATGCATGCAGGTACTCACCCTGATCCGTTGGACCATTAGAATCCACTTGTAGACGGATTAAAAACCGCTCGGTCGGTGCTTTCACCAACGGTTTTCTCCGTCTCCATTTAACGGGCTCCTTCACCCGCTGACTGCCTCAGCGTAACTGTCACGATGGGTCGATGCATTTTCTCCACCATACCGGCCATATGCATCTGTGTTCGCGTCGGTCAGCACGAACCCATCCCGATCCTCGTACTCGTCATCTTCCCGCATTTGGTTACCTAGCACCTTGCGCATATTTCGCGAACACTCCCGAGGGGTAATGCGTTGCTCCCCCCGGCGATTATCAGTTATTTCGTCGATGTCCATGCTATCACTAGCAGCACGTTTTGCCGCTCGCCGCACTATCCGACGCTCCGGTTGTCTGATTGTTCGTACCACTGACTGTTGTATACGCTGATCCTGCGCCCCGTGTGGACAATCCTTCACAAAGTGTCCGTCTTGTCCACACCCATAACATCTCACTACGGTAGGTGTGTCGCTGAGATTGCCAAACATGTTGTACGTTTTATTTCCGCAATCCCGTGCCATATGACCTTCCCGGCCACACCTAAAACAAGTCGTTGGTAGTCTTGGTGATCGTGGCCGCACCATAATTTTTCGTGTCGGGTTATGTACTGGTCGGAGTGGCCGTGGACAATTGCTTTTATAATGTCCCGTTTAGTCACAATTATAGCATGTGATATGTGTCAGGTCGCGCGGAGATGCCGTTCTCGCAACTGGTCTAGGTCCTCTGGGTGGCTGTTTAGTCCCCCTTCTCGCCTCCTGTGTCGGCTGATGTGCGACCTTTGGGGTGGTTCCCCTCATCTGGAGATCTTTGACCAGCCCACACAACTGCTCGATCATTTTTTACTGTGCTGTGATTTGTTGCTTCAACTTTCTCACTACACTCCATATCTTTCTTTCCTCCTCCTCTTCTAGCATGTTCACCTCCATTCTTTCTTCCTGTCTTCCATCGATCTGCATAGCCCGCAATAGATCGTTACAGGTCTCCTCTTCCTCGGCTATTTCTATGGCCCGGGTCAGGGTTGTGGCTTTCTTATGCACGATTCGCTTACTTAACCCTTGGTCTCCCAGAGCCCGCAAATAAATGCCGAGAATGGTCCGGCGATTGTCTTCGTTCTCGTTAGGGTACGCTCTGCTGCTAGCCTCCATATATCGTCTGTTAAATGCAATCACCGTCTCGTTTCTTCGCTGCTGCACCCTCTCCAGATCATATTTGATCCGCTCAGTTTCGTTGGTGGAGACAAAGTTTATAGTGATATAATCGTTGAACTCCGCATACGTCGCTTCTTCTCGCACTTTGCCGACCATGAAGTTGTCGATCGCCCTTGACAACGGCCCTCTAGCTGCTCGGGTTATCACATATGCTGGGATCCCCTCTAATCTTCCTTCATTCGCCATGCACGCCCTCTTGGTTTCTTCCAAGAATACTCGCACCTCCTCAGGCACGACCCCATCACACGGCTGTATTCGATCTATCATGTCCCGTATCTCCCGGCGGTATACACGGGCAGTCTCCCGTCGATCACTGCTCGCTACAATTGCCCCCGGCATGGCCACTCCCATCGCCTGCATGGCGGCTAACGTCTCGGGCCTAAGTTCCATTGGTGGGTGTCTATCTAGCGGCGGTAGCGTGGGGTCGGGTATTCCCCCTCCTCTTGCCATCTTCGTTGTTAGTTATAATGGATGCTAATGACCACCCTCGCCACTCTCGGATGCTCGGGGCAACTGATAGCAGTTGTTATTTTGCAAATTGAATTATGGCCGTACTCCCGATGCTGGGTCACCTGACAGCCTTCTGACCACTGGGCCGCTTCTAAGAAATCCGCTACCCTGTCAGCTACATCTTTAACTACTATGGTCGTTGGTCGTCTCGCTTGTTCTTGGGCCATATATTCTTATGTACTCACTGTTGTTTTAATTCCGGATCCTGGCAGTTGAAGCCACTGAAGATTTTTGGTGTCTATCTTCAAGATTGAATACTACTTATAAGTTCTTATCTGATATAATCGATTCTGAAGTCTTTTCCGTTTTGGGTAAAGCTTGTATGTATAGTTGCTGCGACAATTAACTTTACCGAGAACGCAAAAGATGGATATCAGCTCGCCTCGTAAATAGATGTACTGAACGATATTTGTATTGGACATCCGGGCCTGATCTGACTGAATCTCAGAACTTGTAGGTACGCTACGGTGGTCTTCCGTAGATTCGAGAATTAAATATTATGACAAAACTCTTGCCTTGAGGTTATCAAGGTTCTGATTTTAATAGATCTAACTGTACACTATACTAAGTGTGACTTTTACTGCCTCTATTGAAAAAGATAAATACTTATAATATTTTGACCAAAATTCTAACTACTTTCCTAAACTTCTGTTTTCTATCTACCATTGATATATATTACTCCCTATCGCTACAGGTCTGCTATATCATATCAACCTACCCAGCTAACCAAGCAAACGGACCAGACAGAACTCAAATCTAACTCTAACTCCTCTCGACTCTAAATCTAACCCCCGATAAAAGGCAACGTCCCCCTTTTATACTCTCCTGAGTTTTGCTTCTATCATCGTTTGGTAATGCCTAATAATAGACACTTACGTAATGGTTTCCCCTCTCCATCATTCGCTCATAGTCTATCTTTAGATTATGACGTCCTTTTAACCAAGTAAATCTCTGACCCTCCCTCCTCAGGAGGGTGCCTTTTACCTAGCACTTGCGGTTTGGGCTGGTTCTGATTTGATGAGACCTGTCAGCTAACTAACAACATTACTTCATCCGTTGTTGTAGCATGTCACTCGGTGATTGACATATAGTTGATATACAAATTCGTCTCTAACCAGATACGCTGTTTTTGATCGACACATAGTTTATACACAAACTTCATTAGTGTCAATCACTCCTACAGGACGTTCTTTTGCCCATGTCTTGCCTATTGCCTATTGCGAATAAGCCTGTAGGATACGATGGTTAATAGCACATGAGCTGTATGATCTCATTGCCAGCTGGTGTTGTTGTAATTTCTATAGGGAGTTGATAGTTCCCATGTCAGTCAACCTTTTGATCCTATCACTCCACCTTTTAACCATTCTTTTTGTCTGTCTCGTCTAACTGTCTCTGTTACTATTTTCTAAACTATTGCCCAAAATGACTGCTGAATACTCTGAAAGTGTGTGCCGATCTCACATCACCAACTTTCATCTTCAACTATTGACAGATATCATCAAACTAGAACCGTGGGTCCTACTCTATTCTATCTTACTACAATTCCAACTCTTACTTAATACGGTTATCATGTACGCATCAGTTTCGTGAGAAACTGTTGTTGCGGCAGCACCGGTCCATGTCAACCAGTGCAGCAGCCCCTCTACGTACTATAGTATGATGCGTGCTACTCCGTCCATTAGCTCACCTGGTTTTTTCAAATATGAATTTCATCAAGGTCTTACTTCATAAATATAAGATGTCCACGGGGTCATGACTCCCCACCGGACAATCCGATATCTACAACCTGTTTCAATTGCGGCAAGGTAGGTCACTACAAGAGTGACTGCCAGCAGCCAGAGCAGCCCCCCACCCTCCCCCCACCCCCGACAAAATATGCCGAGAAGGTCGCCACTGAAGCCACAACCACGCGCACAGCGACCTCCACTTGTCTGTTTCACATGCGGGATGGAGGGCCACATGGCCAGGGATTGCTACCTTAACAAAGGCTGCTTTGTAAGTGGGCGCAGTCCAGCTAAGACCCTGACTTGTTTTAGGTGTGGACAAGACGGTCACGTGGTAGAGACCTGTCCGAAAACGGCACCGAAACCACAACCTCAGAGGAGGGCGATTAAGAGGCAACGAGGGGAGGACCCGGGCATCGATGAAGTGTATGATAGAGATAACATTAACCAGAATGAACGGGATACGACAACAAGATCTTGTTCGAGAAATGTGAGAAAGGACATAGCCAATAGGTCGCGGAACCACGACAAGTACGAGGACCACGACGGGTTTGTGCTAACGGCCGAGGGTACGGATGAGTATGGCCATTATTCATACGGTGGCGGAGGAGACTCATCCGGCCGGAGGAATTCGTATGCTGAGGTAGTGAGTGGACGAAGGAGTCCAGTAAATGGTGACGGAGGAAACCGTTGGTGAGTTCACCGACCGAGCGGTTTCTGATCCATCTAGAAATTGATCAAAACGGTCTGGAAGATCAAGGTAAGTACCTGCATGCCTTAGTGGATACTGGTGCTAGCACATCCTTGATCCGAAAAGATATATGGCGTAGTAGTTTAAATGCTAGGCCATTAAGAAGAGCGAAAATGCTCTTAGCAGTAAATGGTTCCCCGATAGAACTTTTGGGGGAGACTCAAATCAAGTTCAAGAACGCCTGGCCTATTCCTAGTACGGTGGTAGCGAATATGCGGCATGAATGTTTGATTGGAGCGGATGCTTTGCACTTGGGAAATGCAAAGATTGACTATCGGACCAAAGTTGTAGTATGGTTTGGTCAGGTATATCCCTTTAGATATCCATATAGGGAACAAACGAGATATGTATATGCCAGTTGTAAAGAAACGACCTGATATAAAGATATTGACAAAGTGATAGGTGACTTTGCGGATATCTTTGATATGGCTCGTCCAAACACTTTAGGATTGGTCCCCAAAGTGAAATGTATGGTGCCAACAGGAGATTCTTATCCTATAAGGCCTACCATCTACTGCTAGCCAAGCAGTATGTGGTCAAGAACCAAGTAAAAGAGATGCTGGCAGCGGGCGTCATAAGACTGTCGTCATCACCCTGGGCGTTACCCATTACGTTAGTACCCAAGAAGGACGGTGACACCCAGTTTTGTATTGACTATAAGAAATTGAATTCGGTATCTCGAAAGGATAGTTAGCCGTTGCCGAATATCTCCGCCATTTTTGCTTCGATGCGCGGCGCAACGATATTTTCTACTATGGACTTGAAGTCTGGATATTGGCAGATACCAATGGCCAGCCAAGACATAGAGAAGACAGCGTTCGTCTGCAGTGAAGGTTTGTTCGAATGGATTTGGGTGCCCTTCGGTTTTTGCAACTCAGGTGCCGTATTTCAAAGGGCAATGAATGATATTTTCCGAGAATTTGTAGGAAAATATGTGCACGTTTTCGTCGACGATATAGTCGTATATTCACGAAATCCGACGGAACATGCACAGCACTTGCGTACGGTCATGCACAAGATTCGAGAGTATAATTTGCAAGTAAAGAAGAAGTGCGATTTCGCCAGTAAGTCAGTCGACTTGTTAGGATATCGCATTTCCGCACACGGTGTAGCTCCTCAGGCTCAGAAAGTCAAGGTCATTAGAGAAATGTCACCACCCCGCGACGTGGGTGAAGTGAGAAGTTTCCTCGGAGCTACCGGTTATTACCGATCTTGTGTGCAAGGGTATGGCGAAATTGCTACGCCTTTGATAGAATTAACGAAGAAGTACAAACGTTTTGAGTGGGGTAAGGATGAACAGCAAGCATTTAAGAAATTACAGAACTTGCTGTGTAGTGAGACGGTTCTCACATATCCGAATTTGAATGCCCCGTATAAATTGTATACTGACGCATCTAGTTATGCAATAGGTGCGATACTAGTACAAGAAGATATTAAGGGTATAGAGCGAGTAATTCAATATGTAAGCTCTACTCTCAAAGACAGTCAGCTGAATTGGCCCGTAATAGAGAAGGAGGCTTACGCTGTGATTTATGCGTTAAAGAAGCTCCGACCGTATCTATTTGGCGCACAGTTTACTGTGTACACTGACCACAAACCCCTAAAGAGTTTGTTTGTGGGAAAGGTGAAGAACACAAAGGTGCAGTGATGGGAAGTGCTGATTGCTGAATATGGATGTAAGATTGAGTACATCCAAGGCTCGAAGAATATTCGAGCGGACATGTTGTCCCGATTACGTCGTCCCGTGGAAGTCGCGACGTTTGATACAGGTGATTTTGTTATACCAGATGTAGACGAGGGTGCGTTACCGCATGTCCCTCTAGAGGTATTCGACGTTCCCTACGACGAATTGTGTACCGAGCAAACCAAGGAATACCCGGAGTTGTTCAAAAACACACCGGAGGAGTATATGGTCAAAAACGGTATTTTGTATTCTTTAGTTACGCCTTCAGCATTGGACGCTGAGTACCCCAGAATTGTATTACCTACCCTGTTCCATGAGAAAGTGCTCCGGATGGCTCATGAACGAGCCGGTCACCAAGGTCTGAAGAAGACTATCTGTATGGTAAGAGATTCTTTTGTGTGGACGTCTTTAAGAAAAGACGTAGTACGTATGCTGGAGACGTGTACGACGTGCCAGGTCAACCAACCTGTCACCACTCGACCTAGGTATAGTGAGATGCCCATGGCCAATTATCCGAGTCAGATAATTGGTATGGATTTAATCGGGCCACTATTAGAGTCGAGTAAGGGTAATGTGTATATCATGACGATAATCGATCACTGTTCTGCATGGGCAGAGGCATATCCGATTCTGGCTAAGACGTCTCAGAATGTTGAAGGCAAGTTCTTCAACGAGTATGTCACTCGTCATGGTGTCCCTGAAATCTTGATAACAGATCAGGGTAAAGAATTTTGTTCTAATTCTCTGGAAGAACGATTTCATGAACACGGTATTGATCATAGACTATCAAGTCCATACCATCCGCAAACCAATGGACGTACCGAGAGGTTCAATCGAACTCTTAAGGAGTTGATCCAGAAAGGTGTTAATAACGAATCTCGAGCATGGGAGGACGAATTGGGCGCGGCTTTAACGGCCTACCGCAGCACTCGTCACTCCACGACTGGATATACGACGTTTTATTTGACGTATGGTCGTCGTGCAAGACTTCCGTTGACCATCCCACTGGATGCTACGCAGGATCTTGGCGAAAGACTTACCTGTCTTAATAATGCCTTGCTGCGTGCTAGTGGAGAAACAGCTAAGTCTCGAGACATTCACCGAGAACAAATAAATAAGCGTGCGAACGCTGGTGAGTACAAGGTTGGCGATTCGGTGGTCGTGAAGGCTGAGGAGAGGATGAAGTTGACCTCTCGCAGTGACCCTGAATATGAGATCTTTAAGATCAATGGGCCAGTGGCCCATGTCCGCCATCAAAGGTCTGGGAAGGTACATGTACTTAATATATCTAAGTTGCGTGTAGTGGACTCAGAGATGTGCTGGGACAAGGTGCGACCACGACCTATTCGTAACCCCGCAAAAGGTACGAAGGCCAGCCATCACCCTAGAATTATAGTACCCGAGTCCAAACCTTTGTCGGTAAACGACTCCGATGCGACACCGCATAAGAGGGCTCGCAGGAAGCGACCAGCTTCTGATGAGGAGCCAATGGTGCGCAAGGTGGGTAAGGTGGTTGATATAAGTATAGATCAACCTGGTACGAGTGAGAATCGAAACCGTGAGTCACCCAGTGAAACCATGGCGACTCATCGTACCAGTATGATGGACACCTCGAAGGATGTACCCGAGCCTGCCCTTGAGCCAATGGAAACGCTTCCATCGCACCCATACTTTCTGCACAAGCACAGTCACGGGCCTGAAGTCGACTCAGACAGTAAGCGACTTCGGATTGGTGCTTTTGGCCGAGCTCTATACGATGACTTCATCAGCTGTATAGAAGCTGTTATAAGGCGGCACAAACAGAGATAAATTTAATCTCTGCTTAACCGCGGTACTAGCAGTATCACATTAGTCTAGCCATCATGTATAACTTAAGAAGTCATGTAGTACTTTTGGTGTTATTGATGTCAGTAAATTTGGTTGCTGGAAGGGAGATAACATTCTTGAGTAAATGTCTTAAGGTTGATGAATATGCAACTGTTACTAGGATGTTGCACATCACATCATCTACCTTATCTCTAATCAAAATGCAATTGTGGCTATATTACCCGTGGGTGATGATGCTATCTACAGCGAAATGGGTGCCTATTAATGGAAGATTTTCGGACGAATACCACAACTTCATAGGTGGCGACTGGATATATGGACCATGACAACCATATAATGACATGTGACATGATATAAGTCTTTGACTCGGTCCGGTTGTATTGGCCCTACGGAACATCGAAACGTCCCACGAGTTATTTGCCAATGTGAAAATGGGCGTAGTGTTGCAAACGTTCGAGGAAACTATGGAAATACACTGTGACGGACGGCTGACCGACCGGTGTGTGGTAAACAGTGGTGTGTATGCGTTGATGTCCGGTGAGTGTGGATACGGTGGTAAAGGTTGGAAATTCGAGCCGGTGTTGTCTTATAGTGGGACATACACTCGGATTAGTCTAGCCATTGATATGCCCAATTTGGATGTGACCGGCGTTCTCAACCAAACCATGATTGTGAGTCATTTGAAGGTGCAAAAATGGGACCATTTGCATAAATCTAGGTATGTGCCGCTAGCACCATTATCTGCGGTTGACCCAGCGATGGTCGACGGCATGGGGGTACGTTCATTCGTATCCTATTCAATGGGCTCTGTGGTCTGTCTGATTGTGATAGTATTCGTGTGTTGTAAGTGTGGTGTATTAGCTTGCGTGTGGAAATGGATTAAACCAAAGCCACGCGCGGCAGTAATTACTGTTCCACGGATCGCCCAGACCCAACGGCAGAGGAGACCTGCAGCCCTACCTGTGCCGTTGCGATCGTCAGCCGGGTCGTCGCCTAACGATGTTACCAGGACTGTGATCGACCCGACGGCTGATACATGGGAAGACGTGGAACTACATAACATTCCTGATGTTCAAGAGAACTATGAGGACATATAAGACTTTATTATTTTATTATGGTAGTGTAGCACGAACTTTATTATTGTGCCATGTATTATTTCATTTTACTATGTCGACATTCCCGACACTGATATGGAGCACGTGGTTGTATCAGTGTATATTATAGCACAGACTTTATTATGGTGCAATTATTGTTTTGGTTGCTGTATTGTGTCTTTATTGTTGAATATCCTGTATGATGTGTAATGAGTTTCGATTGTAGGATTAGGGTTGTATAGTATGTTTTATTATGTTGATTTGCTGTAGCTATTATGTTCGGAGTTTGGTGTTATAGTCGTACTGTATTGTGATAGGTATGTTTGATTGTGCATTCGTAGTATCGGGTCAGTTCCAGATGGCCCTGGTATAGAGAGTTTTGTTGTTAATGTTGTACAACGAGTTAATTATCACTCTCTTAAGGCCTAAAGAGACGGTTAATTAACTTTAGTTGAGGGGCATGTGTAGATATCGGATTGTCTTGTGGGAAGTCATGACCCCGTGGGATGTCTTATATTTACGAGTAAGACCTCAGTGAAATTCATATTTGAAAATACCAGGTGAGCTAGTGAACTGAGTAACATTATAGTTATCATGTATGTACGTTTTAGGATGCTGCACTGGTTGACATTGGCCAATGCTGATGCACGCAGTTTCAGAGAAAGCCATATCGAAACTGATGCGAAACTGTAGCTAGAATAATTGTCTAGTAAGTTAGGAATGAAATAAATTGAAATAGAACCGACGGTTCTGAGTTGGTGAAATCTGTCAATAGTTGAAGATGAGTTGTTGCTGTGGGATCAGCACACACTTTTATGTTGTTCAGCAGTCGTTTCGGCCGTTAGTTTAGTAAATATTCGAGTGAAAAGAAATCGATAGGAATTGATAGGAATTATAGGTGACAGACTGACAGTAGTTGTTGATGGTCGGCATTCCGACTCCCTTAAGCAAGTACAACAACACCAGCTGGCAATGAGATCATACAGCTCATGTGCTTATTAACGTTCGTTTCCTACAGGCTTATCCAGGATAGGCAAGGGACAGGACAGAGGCCTTGTAGCGTCCTGTAGGAATCCATAACACAATCGAAATTTATATATCAACTATATGTCAATCAAAGAAAGGCATGCTACAACAACATATACCCTAATGTTGTTAGTTAGCTGACAGATCGCATCAAATCAGAACCAGCCAACACCGCTTTGACCCTGTTGTACATTATCTCCGTAGAAGAGAAGCCCAGAGTTTGATTAGTCAAGATGATGTCATAATCAATGAGCATCGAATCAAACTCTGTGGCAGAGAAACAAAAAGAATAGAGTTTCAAAGTGAAATCGAGAGATAGGCGAACAGGGATTGGTCAGAACGACCAACAGGAATAGGTATGAACTTCTAGGAAGAGATAAGTAGATGTTGATTGGAGGCAATGATATGTAGGCCAATCAAACTATGATTATATCTACCTAGAAGGATGAAGGGAACAGAAACTATGTATTACGATATATATAGATCTATATATCGTAATATGTATAGAACTTAGGAAACTGTAAACTGTATATAAGAGGCACTTTGTCTCTTAAATCTTTAATCTTTTACCATCGGTGATTCAAGTAGCAAGTCGTTGCTATCTTCGTTGTAAGCGTGACCATCAGACCAGCAGTAGGCTGGGAGTAGTCCGTTACCAGTTTATTACATAAGTCAAGTTAAGTAAAAATAGAGTCTAGTAGAGGTAGGCTTAATAATAATAAGTGTTCAATATTCAAAGTATATATTATCATTTGTGACAGTAAAAGTCACCATCGTTATAGTTAGTAAATTATTGTAAAGTTAGAAGTATTAATAAAAGCATCACCTTGTACATACAAGGCAAGAGCTTGGTTGTGTGTCAGTTAACTCCGGAGTACAGAGAAACACTGTACCTTATCTGAGAATCTTGTGATAGTTAGATTAGGGCCCGATTACTAAATAAAATATCTTCATACCATCATTGAAGAGGCGAGCCAGTAATCGTAAATGCTGCATCTTCGAAAAGATAGATTGTCGCAGCAATCATAAGATCATAGTCTTTTCGAGGCTGTAGTAGTTAAGTGTAGGTAGGAAGGTCGAAAATCTTCAATTTGTATAGGTCTGTCATGGCGCTGAAATGTTCAGTTCCATCACATCGCCGGTTGATGTTGTCGCCGTTCTGTTGAGGTAGAGTGTTGGAACGAGTGGTGTCTGGATGATGAGGCTGGGTGGTTGGTTAGTTGTGGGTTTGGGTGATTGATTGGCTGGTTGGTTGATTGGGTGGGTAGTTGGGTGGGTGGTTGGTTGGTTGGTTGGTTGGTTGGTTGTGTGGTTGGAAGGATGGGTGGTTGATTGGATGTTTGGTTGGGAGGTTAGTTAGTTGGGTGGTTAGTTGGGTGGTTGGTTGGGTAGTTGATTGGTTGGGTGATCGGTTCGGTCTGTCCATCTTTCTTTCCTTCTATCCTTGTATCATTCAATCATGCGATTTGCTTATTCATTCATCTGTTTTAGAGAGAATATTACACACAGAAATTGACGTTATTTCTCAACACAATGATAATCTTTGAAATCAATACCCATGGAAACTTCTGACATTTGAGTAACTATATTACAAAGCAAAAGTTTTAATCAAAATTACTCATTCAGATCCAAGATTTTCAAACAAGGCCATCAGTGACGTATTTCTTTGAATGTTTTCTTTGCATTCCAAATTATTTATTATACTTTGAAAAGGTCACTTAAGCACCTTTCAAATGATCTCACGGTTCACATCAAAGTCAGATTATTAGTTCTCCTTGAACCAGTGACCAGTCCGCCGCTAAGCCATTGAAAGTAGCTCAATCTTTAACACCTTTCCAAATTGAAACCAACTTATTTATCCAGAGCTCAATTAGTCAACAATACATTATTACAACGAATTATAACACCTTATTAGCGGCGTGTACCTCAAAGCAAACAACTTAGTAACTTTAAAGAAAATGATTAAATCTCAAAAACATTCACTTGGTCAATAAATAGTAGGGCAAACTGTTGGACTGGTAGATTTGTCTAAAAGGCTGCTGAAGAAGTGTAATCAACACGAAACGCGTCCAGCCCTCTGACGATGTAAAAATTCTTATTGCTGTTTCTATTGCTGTGTATTGCTGTATTACTGTGAGTACGGAGTAATTTAAAGATATTTATATTGCTATTCTTGTATTGCCTGTCCTTAAATATTAAATATTATCATGTCACCACTAATCATTACTACTAACCACATTTCTCTTATTTCAGCTGTGTAAATTAAGCCATCTTGGATTAGAAAAATATATATATAGACAGACAGCCTAGCTGACAAACCTACCACCTGTAGTGTGCGCCTGGTAGCATTTTTGTATTGATTGATTGACTGTCTGGCTGCATTAGAGGTTGATTGATTGATTGGTTGGTTGGCTGGTTGGTTAATTGATTGATTGATTGATTGACTGATTGATTGTTTTTTGTCTGATCTAATTGGTTGCTTGATCTGATTGATTGCTTGATTGGTTGCTTGAGCCCTACTGGATTTGACTGGTTGCTTGATTTGATTGTTTGTTTGATTTGATTGCTTGTAGGACTTGTTATTTGACCTGATTGGTTGCGTGATTTGATCTGCGTGGTTGCATGATTTGTTGCTTGAATTGATTGGTTGCGTGATTGGTTGCGTGATTGGTTGCTTGAATTGATTGGTTGCTTGATCTGATTAGTTGCTCGATCTGATTGATTGCTTGATTGGGGCCTTGAGTTGTTGCTTGATTTGACTAGTTGCTAGATCTGACTAGTTGCTTGATTTGATTGGTTGTTTGATTTGATTGTTTGCGTAACTTGATTGGTTACGTGATTTGTTGCTTGAATTGATTGGTTGCTTGATCGAATTAGTTGCTTGATCTGATTGATTGGGGGTTGAAGTTGTTGCTTGATTTGACTAGTTGCTTGATTTGATTGGTTGTTTCATTTGAGTGGTTGTTTCATTTGATTGCTTGCTTGATTTGATTGCTTGCGTAACCTGTTGCTTGATTGGTTACATGATTTGTTGCTTGAATTGATTGGTTGCGTGATTGGTTGTTTGAATTGATTGATTGCGTTATTGATTGTTTGATTTGATTGGTTGCGTGATTTGTTGTTTAATCTGATTGGTTGTGTGATTGGTTGCTTGTATTGATTGGTTGCGTGATTGATTGGTTGCTTGAATTGATTGTCTGAACTGATTGGTTGCGTGCGTGATTGATTGCTTGGATTGATAAGGTGGTTGACTGGTTGTTTGCCTATTTGCCCAGTTGATTGATTGCCTGATTAATTAAGATTGATTGAAACTAATTGAGATTAATTAAGATTGATTGAAATTAATTGAGATTAATTGAGATTAATTGAAATTAATTGAGATTAATTGAGATTAATTGAAATTAATTGAGATTAATTGAAATTAATTGAGATTAATTGAAATTAATTGAGATTAATTGAGATTGATTGAGATTAATTGGGATTAATTAAGATTAATTGAGATTTAGATTGATTGATTGACTGGGATTGATTGTGATTCCATGGCTAGACCACGCGGGGGTAGGCGAAGGGCTTGTGATGACTCTGAATCACACCACCCATCATCTGCTCACACACGCCTGGTTAAGGTATACTACATGGTAATCCAATGTTTTCACCACCTGGGTGAGCTGAACAAGCATCTGGACAGTGACACCGTGCCAAATGGCCTCGGTCGAAAGGTCAAGAGTTTGACAGACTTCTGCAAATCAGCCATGCCAGATGCTGAGGTCCACTTCGACATTCGTAATGTCAACTTCGAATGGGCGAAAACAATGATTAAAACATGGGTTCGCCACTATAACTGTCAACTAGGAGTCCTCCGTTCTGAGCTACTCTCAGCCCAAACTCTTCCATATTTAGACCTCGGTCGGGCCAAGTCCACTGCAATCCATTGGGCCAAAAAGAATTATCACAGAAAATTGGATCACAATGCCATCTCAGCATTTTATGATTTTATTAGACCACTTGATCCGAATTATAAGCCTGTTACTAAACCACCAAATGTCACCCCTGTTAGCAAACCAGTACAAAATGCAAATTTAGTACAATCCGCTCATCCCAAAAAGCGGCTACATTCACCTGCAGAGGCCTCACCACCACTAAAACGTCGAGATAAACGACCGTCTCCCATTAGCTCTCTTCCTGGCACATCCAGTGACCACAGTATTTACATTCCAGTGGATTCCTCTATGATCCCTCTACCAGATTCACCTCCACCGGTGCCACCATTCTCTCCTGAGGATTTTCCTCCTCTTCCACAGAGGGTGTCAAATGCCAAAGGTGCTAGTAAACAGCCTGGTCCAAGGACCCAAGCTGCACAAAAGGTCCCTTAACCACGATTCACACCATCTCCATGCGCCAGACCAATGAAGCCCACACCCTTGGAACAGAATAAGTTCTGGAAATTCAGGAATGAGGCCACCAACAGGCCAAATTGGCAACTTCTTACCCTCGACAAAAAGGTCTTGATCGTCGGAGATTCAAACTTGAGTCGGATTAATGTGGATCCCCATCCAGATACTCAGGTTGCCTGTTTCCCTGGAGCATCGATTAATGATCTCAGAACGATCATTAATAAATACACAGGGAAATTCCAACCTGAGAAAGTAGTCCTCACCATAGGAATAAATGATAGGAATAATCTGATCTCAGCCTCCGAGTATCGACTTATTATTCAGCATGGTACGAAAGAAATTTCCCAAGTCTATGATCTACTTCACTGAACTAAATTTCTCTGCAACCTCGACCCCTCAGCAAAAGCAGGCACTCGATGCAATTAATCGGACTGCCACGTCAAGCAAGGCCAAGTCCCCTGAGTCCAAGGTTATTGTCATACCCAGTCTTCCTTCGACAGAATTCGAAGTGGGCCATGACAATATTCATTGGACTGAGAGGACAGCGAATGGCATGTATAATAACTGGCTTGTGGCCCTTAATTTAAACTAAACTCGGGTCAAGGTACCAACCACCCAGAAATGGGACTGGGTAGTAATATTGTAAACCTAACCGGCTCTGCATTACATGAAGCAGAAAAGTCACTGCTTAACCTTGGCTTGACATTTGTCCCAACACCAAAACCTAAAACAGGTTTGGATGCAGATTTAGATAATGGCTTTACTGAAACTGCTGAATTTGGTCACCGTGTGAAATTGGCAGCTTTTTTTCGAAACTCCAATAGTAATATTCCACCATTCATTGAAAAAACTGGCTGGGCTCCAAACTTAAAATGTGTTGACCCAGCAATCGGTGAAATTGTGACAGAGTGATTTGCTGTGTCAAAATCACTTGTCTCAGTCAGGTTGTGGTTTGGGATATGGTTAGGTTTTTCTATAAATTTCTTTTATATGTTAGGGAAGGATAACTTTAAGGGTAACTTTAAGTTGGCACGTAGGCAGATGAAATGTATTTCGCGCAGTTTTTGCACGCGAAACTCAGGTTCGCTTCTGTTTGGCTGGACAGCTAGAAAGTTGTGTGTTTGTTTAAAGGATGGTTTAAGATAGCCATTCACTCATATCCAACTGACAAGTCAACTTGGAAGGAATGATTCCGTGAATCTAAGTGTGGAATCCTGTTTGTAGATTTGGCCTGTAGTTTGGTCAATTGACGGCAGATGATGAGGCAGTTCAGACTTTGAGCGCATATATGGAAGGAACAGTTCTGGGGTGTTTACCTGGGTGTTAACCTGACGCAGTTCATGAGTGTTTACCTGGGTGTTAACCTGAAGCAGTTCATGGGGTGTTGACCTGGGTGTTAACCGAAAGCAGTTCATGGGGTGTTTACCTGGGTGTTAACCTGAAGCAGTTCATGGGTGTTGACCTGGGTGTTAACCTGAAGCAGTTCATGGAATGTTAACCTGAAGCCGTTTCATGGGGTGTTTACTTGGATGTTAACACGAAGCAGTTCATGGGGTGTTTACCTGGATAGTGTATGAGATTTTTCAGAGACATGGTGCTTTAGTAATGTCATTTCTGAAACCGTCAGAAATGTTCCTGGATTTGTTTCTGGTATTGTGTTAAATTTAATCTGTATTTGGACATTTCAATATAAAAGAACTTTATACTTACCGGACTTCACATAAATATGATGTCAGAAATTAGATGAAAGAAATTGTTTAACTTTAGTTTGTCAGACCTAGATAAGAAATTACCTATCTGTAAAATGTATTTAGGGCATTATATTTTATGCGAATTATTCTGAGGAAATGGGGAATTTTCCATATTAAAGAATATTTTGTCTTTGGCCAACGTCCCTCCAGGTGGTTAGAAGGATTAAGGGTATTTTATAGGCAAGGTTGTGATCAGTCATATTCTATTTTCAACTTTGATCTCAGGAGATCCTGGTAATTGTTTCATTGGGTTTATTCTGCGAAATGAAAAAATGATTTTTGCATGTGTAGTGTTTAAGGCATTATGTAATCTATTCAGTATTTTGCGTATTCCATTTGTATAGATATTCGTTGCGGAGCAGTGAACAAATGGTGAGAGAATTCATTCATTAAAATTCTTACTTAAACTTAATTTTTATATTATTACTCCAATCCCCCATCATTCATGCCTATAGTTAAGACAAATGGGATTCATTAAGAACCGGTGACCTCTAGCAACTGAATTTTCTTTCGTCAATCAAATTGTTATTTTCTCCTTTGTAGATGATTGTTAAAGTTTTTCTAAGGTTAAAGTTGGTACGTCACAAAAGTATAAAACTTTACTCTGAACGTATTGAAAATACTACATTTCCAAACGATCAGCAAAATTTTTCCTATGAACAACGCCAGGCCCTATTAGGTTTATCTAGAAAAAGTGAAATTGTCGTCAAACCTGCGGATAAAGGATCGGCTACTATAATAAGGGATAAAGATAACTACATCAAAGAAGCGCATAGACAGCTTAGTAATCCGAAACATTACCAAAAGCTAAAGGAACCACTTTGGCAAAATAACTGTAGCAAATTTAACGAAATTCTCCAAAAAATGGTTAATAACAAGAAGATAACTGAAAAGCAATTTAAATATCTCTTTGCAAAAGATGATTCGAAACCACGTACATTTTATCTTCTTCCTAAAATCCATAAGTCTATTGACTCGTGGACCGACCCAATGACTCTACCAGGGCGACCCATTATTTCAGATTGTGGTTCGGAATCATATAGGATTAGTGAATTTATCGACTACCATCTTCAGCCAATTGCAAACAGACATTTTAGCTATCTGAAAAACACTGAAGACTTTCTAGCCCAGGTCTCTAAGATCTCGGTCCCTCCAAATTCATTCTTAATTACGATGGACGTCGATGCTATGTACACAAACATTGATATCGAAAAGGGTCTTAATTCAATTCGTAGAGCATTTGCCGACTACCCCGACACCAACAGGCCCGACAGAGAAGTAATAGCTCTATTGGAGCTGAGTCTGAAAGGCAATGACTTTGAATTTGCTGGTGAAATTTTCCAATAAATTTGTGGCTGCGCAATGGGTAAGCGTTTCAGCCCAGGTTTTGCTAACCTTTACATGGCTGAGTGGGAAAAGGAAGCACTCAAAAGGTGTCCAAATCAGCCACTCATTTACCGCAGGTACCTGGATGAAATTTTCATGATCTGGCAACATACTAAAGAGGCATTTAATGAATTTTTGGCCATTCTGAACAATCATGATCCGAATATCAAACTAAAAGCTGAAATTGATGAGATGTCCGTAGATTTCCTGGATGTAAGCTTATACAAAGGTATAAAGTATGAAACAACTGATTACTTAGACTACAAAGTTTATTTTAAGCCAACCAACTCCCATCAACTACTGCACAAGAAATCATTCCATCCACCGCAAACTTTCAAGGGACTTGTAAAATCACAAATAATCCGCTTTCATAGAAATTCGAGTGATAGGAAAAACTTTGAATCATCATGTTCGACCTTATTCGAAGCTCTCAGACCGAGAGGGTACTCTTCTCGGTTCCTACATAAAATAAAGTCTGAAACTTTGCGTAATTTGGAACTCATTCCGGATAATGCCAGAAATTCTCGGCCTACCAAAATTTGTCATAATCGTCCGATTGTAGGTGAAGGATGATCTCGGAAATGCGAAAAGAAAAGGTGTAAATTGGATAGTTTTCTTCCTTCCCTGAGTACATTCACAAGCTTTCAAAACAAAAGCAAATTTCAAATTCAGTCAATTTTAGATTGTGATTCTAAAAATGTCATTTATTTAATTTCATGCAAATTGTGTCAAAAGCAGTATGTCGGCGAAACTAAAAATCCACTAAGATGGCGTGCAACTAGACACACCTCTCATATATTAGACTAGAGGAAGACACACATGTGGCTGAACATTTTAATTTCCTGATCATTCAGTCCCTCGTGACTTTGAAATTATGCCTATCAAACAGCTACCTCTTTCTGACACAACAGAGGAAACTGATAAACAAAGAAAACTAAGAGAATCGTTCTGGATTAAACAATTAGAAACACAATGGCCTAGGGGCATAAATTCTGACCCAGGCCTCTTAGATCAAAGAGAGATTATCCCATTTACTCTCACATACAATCGGAAAAATGTTGAAATTGCCAAAATCCTAAAAGATGAATATCACAAATTACAGGACAATCTCAGACAAGCTTTCAACAAGCGCCCAATAATTACATTTAAGAAAAATTCGAATCTACGTGACATCTTAGTAAAAGCCAAACTGAAATAGGTTTTCAAAATACCACTCAGTGATTTATCATTGTGTAACAATTAGGCCATATGGCGTCTCTAAAACAAAATGACAATCTCAGGGAATAAAATAAACAAGAATTTTTTCAATTTTGAAAGTTCTGAGCCAGTGCGTTTGACAATATCATATACATACTTGCCAGTGCCAGTTTCGTTATTTTATTACTTTATAAATCCACTTGTATATAACATTCGTCCACATCGTCAGGCAATCTATCAGTCCTTCATTAGATCCACCTAGTAAAAGGTATATAGAAATCTCATAAAGGGGTAAATTGAACCTATTATCACTTTTTGAATTGCATGATTGTTTGAGCAAGAAAACTGTCGTTCAGTACATCCTTTCTCCCTCTATCCCTCCTTCCTTCTATCCATTATTCTGTCCTTCTCCCTTCATTCATTCACTCTTTCCCTTATTCCTTCATTCCTTTCAGCCTTCCTTCCTGCTTTCCGTCCACCTCAGTTCGTTCGTTAATTCGTTCGTTCGTTTGTTCGTTCGTTCGTTCCTTCGTTCGTTCGTTCGTTCATTCGTTCGTTCGTTCGTTCATTCATTCGTTCCTTTCCTTTTTCCTTCCACCCTACCTCCTCCTTCCGCCCTACTTCTCATTCCTCCCTCCCTCCTTCCTCCCTCCCGCTCCATCCCTTCATTCATTCCTCCCTATCCATCCCTTCATTCATTCATTCCTCCCTCTCCATCCCTTCCTTCATTCATTCCTCCCTCTCCATCCCTTCCTTCCTTCTTTCTATCATCCCATCCTACCTTCAAGCTTTCATTTCTCCCATATTTCCTCCCCATACCCTTCCTTCCATCTTTCCCTCCATTCCTCGATCATGGTTGGTTGGTTGGTTGATTGGGTGGTGAATTGGATGGTTGGTTGATTGTTTGTGTGGATGGGTGGTTGGCTGGGTGGTTGGTTGGGGGTTTGGTTGGCTGGGTGATTGGTTGCGTGACTTGTTGGGTGGGTGGATGGTTGGGTGGTTGATTGGGTGGTTGGTTGGTTGGTTGGGTGGTTCGTTGATTGGTTGGTTGATTGGTTAGCTATGTCCATCCTTCTTTCCTTCTATCCTTGTATCATTCAATCATGCGATTTGCTTGCTCATTTATTAGTTTTAGGGAGAAGATTACTCACAGAAAATGACTTTATTCTCAAAGCAATGATAATCTTTGAAACCAATGCCCATGGAAACTGTTGACATTTGAGTAATTATACTACAAAGAAAAAACATTGTAAATCAAAATTACTCATTCAGATCAAAGATTTTCAAACAAGGCCATCAATCACTTATTTCTTTTAAATGTTTTCTTTGCATTCCAAATTATTTATTATACTTTGAAAAGGTCACTTAAGTGCCTTTCAAATGACTTCATGGTTCACATCAAAGTCAGATTACTAGTTATCTTTGAACCATTGAGCAGTCCGCCGCTAAGCCATTGAAAGTAGCTCAATCTTTGAGACCCTTCCACAGTGAAACGAACTCATTTATCCAGAGCTCAATTAGTCAACAATACATTATTACAATGAATTATAACACCTTGTTAGGGGCATGTGCCTCAAAGCAAACAACTTAGTAACTTTAAAGAAAATGATTATGTCTCAAAAACATTCACTTGCCCAATAAATAGTAGGGCAAACTGTTGGACTGGTAGATTTGTCTAATAGGCTGCTGAAGAGGTGTATCAACACGAAACGCGTCCAGCCCTCTGACGATGTGAAAAATTTCATTACTGTGTATTCCTGTGTATTTCTGTGTATTCCTGTGTAGTACTGTATTCCTGTATTGCTGTGAGTAAGTTATAATATTTTTATTGTTATTTCTGTATTGATTGTTCTTAGGTATTACATATTAACATGTCAGTAATCATTGCTACTAACCATATTCCTTCCATTTCAGCTCTGTAAGTTAACCCCTCTTGAACTAGGAAATATAAAGACAGACCATCTGTCAAGATTTGTAACGTGTGCGCCTGTTTACATTGTTAACTGATTGACTGTCTGAGTGTATCCTACTGATTAAGTAATTAGTTGATGGTGTCTGACTTGATTGCGTGAATACGTGATTGTTTCATTGATTGATTGATTGATTGATTGATTGATTGATTGTGATTGGTTGCTTGTTTGTCAGGTTGGTTGATTAATTGATTGAATGATTGCGTGATTAACGGGTTTGTCGAATATGAGTGTTTCTGATTGATTGATTGATTGATAGATAGATTGGTTGATTGTTTGAGCGTGTGAGTGGCAGATTGAGGGAGCGACAGATTGATTAAAATTGATTTAAATTGATTGAGATTGATTAAGATTGATTGAGATTAATTGAGATTGATCGAGATTGATTGAGATTAATTAAGATTGATTAAGATTGATTAAGATTGAGTGATTGACTGGGATTTGCCTGACTGAAAAGTGCACTATGGCTAGACCGGGCAAAGGTAGACGAAGGGATGGTGCGGGATGTGAATCGCATCACCACCCGTCTGCACAAGCCCGCCTAGTCAAGGTGTACTATATGGTGATCCAGTGCTTTCACCATATTAGTATTTTGAGCAACCACCTCAGGTTGGATACTTTGCCTAATTGCTTAGGCCAGAAGGTAAGGGATCTAAGTAAGTTTCTGAAGCCGGCCATGCCAAATGAGGATATCCTCTTTGACATTTGGTCGGTGAACTCTGAGTGGGCAAAATCAATGGTGAGAACGCTGATTAGTCATTATAACTGTCAGCTAGAGTGTTTAAGGTCCCAGATCCTCTCCGCCCAAGACCATCCCAACCTTGACCTCGGGCTCGCTAAGTCCATTGCCATCCGCTGGGCCAAGAACAACCATGGTAGAAAGCTCAGTGGAAGCGCTATTGCAGCCTTCTATGATTTCATTAGGCCTATTGACCCACATTTCCGTTCGACTGGTGGCACAGAAAATGTTACACCAAAGCGTAAACCAACAGTCGAACAGACATGTGTGGCTCCACCCTCCCAGGCTAGGAAGAGAGTAAGATCGCCCACTGAGGTTTCACCACCCCTTAAACGTCTAAATGACAGACCGTCCCCATGTAATTATTCGCCTGTTAACCCGCTCTTGATCCCTCTCCCTGAATCGCCACCACCACCCCCTATGTCACCGTTTCCACGTGATGATCTTGCACCTCTACCGTAGCTGGTGGAAGATCATCACGCAGAAAACGCTCTGAACCCGTTGTTAGTGTCATTTCGCCAGTAGACCCATCCTTGATTCCACTACCCGAATCCCCATCATCCCCTATGGCGCCATTTTCACCTGATGATTTTCCATCACTACCGCAGCGTGTAGCTGGTGGAACATCATCACGTGAAAAGCCACCTGTAGCAAAGATTCCACAACCTCGTTTCACCCATCTCCGTTTTGTAAGCCCAGAAGACCTACCCGTCCCACTGAGCTAGAGAAGACCACCTTTTGGAAATTCCGGAACGAGTCTGTAAATAGACCCAATTGGCAGCTTCCCACTATTTGTAAAAAAAAATCTTGATTGTGGGAGCATCAAATCTCAGCAGAATCAATGTAGACCCGCATTCAGACATACAGGTGGCCTGCTTCCCTGGCGCATCTATTAATGACATAAGAACTGTCATTAATCGGTACACAGGGTCAGTCCATCCTGAGAAACTGATCCTTAATATAGGGATCAATGACCGGAACAGTCCACTCTCAGACACTGAGACTC